>JAABKM020061854.1:0-13583 GCA_016277805.2 Papilio aristodemus | reverse complement strand
TCCCTTTCTCTGTCCTTTTAAAGGTAGGCAACGCATCTACAACTCTGAGATGTTGCAGATGTCTATGGGCATCGGTCTTGGATAGGTGTACCGCTTGCTCGTTTACCACCTAGTAGTATAAAAAAAGGATGCTGTGCTCTACCTTTGTACAAAACATTTTCAGATACACTGTTCAATTTGTAACAATAGTTGTTTAAACATTATTTTGAACGCAGTCACTATGGACGTGGACAATAAGGGGCCGTTCACATCGGAGTCGTCCCAGCAATGGAACGTGCTTGACTTGAATCAACCTCTGTATGTCGGCGGCGTGCCCGACCCGAACCAGTTGCCCGCCGACCTAACTGGGGCTTCAGGGTAAAAATACCTTTTAAACACCTATATTTGTATCTAGATAACTGAGCTTTGCTCTAGCCCAGTGTTTTCCAACGTAGGACCCATGCCCCACAGGGAGCAATTTAATTATTAAAAGGGGCAATTCGAAAATGAACTCGACATGAGTTCACCTTTTCATTCCCTTTTATATGAAAACACTGCTCTAGTAAGATGGTACTTTTTCGAAAGAGTCATCAAATATTTGTGTTATGTTATATACCGTTACCCCAAAGGCCTTTTATGTAAGAACTACAATGGAGGGCGCTCTAATCATTAGTTTCTCTATTTTATTCCCGCTTACTGCAATTTATTTTCGTTTATTTTGGTTAAAGATTGCTTTTTTTATTTAACTGCCATAATAGTGATATACGTTGATTATAAATTACAACTGCCTGGTGTTATAATGAACGTGTAATTTTGTTACATACGCAGCTTCATCGGATGTGTGAGCATGCTAATTCTCGGGCGCGAGGAAATCGACATGATGACGAAGAAAGAGGGCCAGAGCAACATACAGGAGTGCGACTCCTGTGTGCCCAACGTCTGCCTCCACGGCGGAGTCTGCCAGGTTCGTGTAATTCAGTATTCGCTCGAAAAGTTCCAATGCTGGAAGTACACCTCCCCAAAGAATTATCTAACTGCAACATACATTGGCTTCCTCTACCTAAATAAAATAGTCGGTATATTTTGCTGGGTGTTCAGCCAGTTGTCGCATTGATGGACGCAATTTTAGAATCTTTTGGACTTATGGCCTATTTAAATTAGAGTCAATATATCTTACCTAATGCAAATTAAATTGCAATTCTTTATAATGAGCAATAAATATGCAGATTTATGACGCTTGATGCATACTTCTACGAATACATTACCGTCGGTTGTAAGTATTCCATAATATAGGTGGTAATAATATAGACGATACGTATTCATCTCTTTTGCAGGAGGCGCGCAACGAGCGCGGCTACGTGTGCCTGTGCCCTGTTGGGTATGCTGGCCTGCGCTGCGACCGCACGGGTGAGGCGTGCCGTGCGGGCCTATGCGGGACCGGCCGCTGCACCGATACCGCCGACGGCTACAAGTGCGCCTGCCCCATCACTTTCACCGGCAAAAAGTAAATTACTTATATTAATGAATATAGAACAGGACAACATATTCAGTTTAAATTCCAAAAAATAATACGTCCATCACGATCCTAAAAACAAACTCGTCAAAGCAACTCGTCTATGTAGATGAAACATGTATGTTATCATATTAAAATAGAAATGTATTTGCAGCTGTGAGCAAAAACAGACGATCGAGTACCCCGCATTTACTGGCAGCGCCTTCCTGGCGATCAGATTACCACAGACGTCGCGCCGCTACTTCCGCATGTCGATGAACATCAAGGCTACGCCGCCCGTCATCGACGGTATCATCATGTACTGCAAGGCGCGCGGCGGCGGCTACACCGCGCTCTCTGTCCATAACGGAAAACTCGAGTTCCGATTAGACCTCGGCGATGGTAATTTAAACATTTAGGAATTTTAGTTGAAAGTAAATCTTCGTCGAAAATTATATTCCTACAGCATCAAAGTAGCAGTGAGTGCTTTGTTCACTAGCGGTTCCGGCGAATCCAAATTCAGCTCGGCTCGATGAATATAATTATGAAGAGCTTTATATTCATGAATTAAGAGAGTAATTCAGACCTTTAATTTTTGTCTTAACATGTAAGTTTGTCAACGTATTTTATCTACATAAAATACGCTCACGAACTTACATGCAAGGGACTCAAAAAGGACACGACGGCATCTGATAATTGATTACAGGTTTTCGTTTTGAAAAAAAAAAAAGCTATTTCTAACTTTATGATTCGATTTGCACAGGCAAACCGGTCGTCCTGGCCAGTAATAAGACGTTGGAAGTGAACGAATGGACTGAAGTGGATATCGCGCGTGTCGGCACCGTCGTTTCCATGAAGATTAACAAGATCGATACTTACGAAAAGAAACTATCCTCCAATAAGACGGTTCGTACTTAACTAAACTAAACACTAGTACTATATGTAGTTAAGTTATTTTCGATGATAATCGTAAACAGCAATCCCTTTAAAAAAAAATCAAATATTGCGTAGGAAATCGTAACATCAATGTCCATAAGTGGTCCGCTACCTGATTTTACTTATAGTGGTGATTACGTGATAAATGTAATGTAAAATTTGTACTCGTTTGCTTGTCAGGATGTGATTCTTGACTCCCCGATGTTTGTCGGCGGCGTTGACGAGTCAATAACTTTGGACAACAGCACCGGCGTCATTGGAGGATTCAGCGGCTGCATTAAAGAAGTTTGTATTTCGAAAGTTATTAACATATGAAGTATGCTTCCATCTGTCTCGTGCATATATTTTGTCTTCAGAGTCATCGTTATCAATTGAATTAATCAGACGAAACATTAATTCCTAATTGTTCGTTTGATAGGTTCGCCTCAACCAGAGAGATCAACTGGACATTGTGAATGCTTCGATCCAGTCGGCTAATATTCAGGAATGCCCCAACGACGTCCGCGGAGACATCCCCGAGGTAAATGTTTTTATTTTTTTTTAATTATTGATTGTTTATTAACACGTAGAAGACCGCACGCAAAATCTTATTTTTCACGTAGGGACCGACATTTTTTTATTGTTAATTACGTAAATAGTTTTATAAATACTTTTTTAGCGTACAATAACTTATAGTAGATATTATTTTACTCCTAGGTTTCTTTCAATTATAGTGTCCACGGGTGGTGACGCGGTCCCCACATGTAAATTTAATCTATCCGTGATTTTCAAACCCATGTATACGTATATTAAAAACTACGAGAGTGTTGAGTTTGCGATTCCTGCGATCTACTACAATAGTTGAAGGTCAGAAAAGGCAAACAAGAAAACAATGCAATATTTGCTACGAACAATTGTCAATTTCAGAAGGACCTGCTTATGCTCGAAACAATGCCAGAAGAATTAATAAATTTTGTGAAAAATGCAAAGTACCAATTTGTATCAATTGTTTTTTAAAAAAAAAAAACACAAAAATGTTGCAGAAAAGATATTTAACACGTTGCATCACAAATATTGAATAAAATATATATTAGAAATTATGTTCTAAATTACTTTTTATTTTTATTTTACCTTGAAAATCTTATTAACTCAAGAATTTAGTTTAAAATGTAAAATTTACTAAGTCCGCTATAAACAGTATATCTTAGAGGGACCAATGAATCAACTACTGCACATTAATTTCAATAAATTGTGCCCTCTGGTGTACATGCGGTTCAAAAGTAAAACATGTTGAGTGTCCACCCGTGGCCACGCGGTCCGGTAATGTAGCTGTGCAGTGTCCACCGGTGGTACACGCGGTCTTCTACGTGTTAAATTATAAGCGCAATAAAAAGGATATGATCGATTTTATTTTCGTTGAGATATCTAAATATAATATTTTGATGGTTTGTTCCTTCAGGTGTACAGCGTATGCAGCAAGTGCCGCAACGGCGGCGGGTGCACTTCTCCGGACGCCACAGCTTGTACGTGTCCCGCGGGTTTCACCGGCACATACTGTGAGGAGCGCGTGATGTACCGCTCGCCGCCTGCCGATCCTTGCGCCGCCAGACCCTGCAGGAACGGAAAATGCAAAGTCGACCGCTCCGCCAAAATGAACTACACCTGCGACTGCATTCTAGGTTTTGCCGGCGCCAACTGTCAGATGCGTAAGTATACACTTTGTTAACATATATGATGCTTTATAAGCTAGTAACCAAAAATGTCACCCAATATCACCTATATATACAACGAATCCACGTTTCACTATACGAACAGACGTCGTGAAATTTGCATATCTTACCTCTAGACTCAAGATGGTATCTGTGAAAATAACGCCTTGACATACTCATTTCAGTCCAAAACATTAATACCGACTCTACGCTCCTAGCTTTTGCCAGATGCTCTACCCTTTTGGAGCTTGTCGTTTCTTATCGTAAAATAAGTGTTAATCCACTAAGCCATCGTCCACAGCACTGGAGTTGTTGCAAAGCGTCGGTTTCAACGGCAACGGCTACCTGGAGCTGCCCGGCAACATGCTGAGCTACGACGATCTCTACACCAAGCCGGCGGTCATGGCGCTCGCCGTCAACACTAATCAAGATGGAGTTTTGCTGTACCACCACGAGAAGCTGGCCCCTCCTAATTCCGGCGACTATGTCATGATTAGAAGTAAACATTATTTTCACATTTTAAAAACTTTTACATCCACCTGCCCGGATTGCTTCTTGTGGAATATAATAATCATATCTATATTTAAGTATCCACAATTACGTGGTGATTGCTAAATTAACTATAGTAACTTCATATAAAATAACTATTACATACATAGTATCTGGTCAATCTAAGTTGGATTTTGACTTCGCCTGTCAACACTGCTATTTAATTTTGTAATATAAATTTGTCGTCTCAGTTTTCATTACCTTTCGGCATTTTAAATACAAAGTTGTCTTTTTAGACACATTTTTCAAAATAGAATTTGTTTTCTGTGATGTTTAGACGAACACATCTCCATGTTGCTTATATCTAATCCTTCATACTTAAGTTGCATTGACTGCTTACAAAAGTGAGCCTGTGTTCTTCGGTGTATCTTATGTTATTATAAACAAATATTTTTTCGCAGTTGAAAACGGAGTAGTAGTAATGGAATGGGACGTGGGCTCCGGAATGAAACAAGTGCGCATCGAAAACGTTCACGTCACCGACGGCGAGCGACACGAGGTAACTTACACTGATACACCACTCTAACTAACCTATATTTTATTTGCTTTCTTCCAGAAGTGACCTACATTTTGCTGAAAATAAAAAGAGACACTTGCCCATTTATTCCAGTGAATCTAAAATCATTGCAATATACTCCGTCTATTTCAGAATTCTGAATATTAGTAATAGGTAATTCTGAATATTCAGCTACAGGACATCGTAATGTAGTATCTGTGGTTTTTCGCTTTCCGCATTCTAAACTTCCATCATCGAAGCAGGGCGTTCTATACTTATTTTTACCTTATCATAAGTGTTGGCAAATTCAAGACCCTCCGCTCGATCTTGGCAAACGTGACCGACCCATTGCCACTTCAACTGACTGAATCTTCTGTTGATCTCTAAAATTAATAATAACAGAAAATAATACCTCCTGTAGATTATTGCCAAACTGATGGGCGATAACCAAGTCTACCTTTCCGTCGATGGAACCACCAAAACAGCGGAATCAACCGAATTCGAGCAGCTTATGAACGCCGACTCCAATGTCTACATAGGTGAGATGACCTGATCTATTTATTGTTGATATATTTATTAGTTTTACGCTTGTAAGATTGTTTACCTCAAGAAACAGATAGAGATCGCTGCAGATAGATATTACTGTTACACGCCGCTACGTTTACGTAAACATGCCCTTACTGTAAAGTGCGTCTTTACACTATTCTTAAATGCTGGTTTTACATTTGACAATATAAACTAATTAGATGATAAAACAAACGCAGCTAAGTAGAAGACTATGGGTCATCAAGTTTTGAGTTGTATAATGTTTAATGCAATGGAACGTTTTCCAGGTGGCATACCGGCTCACCTCAATTACGACCAGTACTCTGGGCTGGTGGGTTGCATCGAGCAAGTGGAACTGATGGAGATGAACCGCGGCATAAACCTCGGCCGCACTGCCGTCGCCGGCAGGAACACCCAACGCTGCAGGGAGTCAGTACTCATTACATTCTTCTCTTGATTATGCAATGCTTTTTACTAATCAAATTATCCGTCACTCATATCAACAAAATAACAACATTAAAACATACGTCCTCGTACATAATTTCGACCGATCTGTACTAAATAGTATATTGTTTACACGCTGCCTCGGATATAATAGTTCCATGTTCCCCGACGTGTATCCATTCTTCGAAGAGGTGGAGGTGTTCGAGTCTCCTCCCAACTTCAATTCCATCTCCAAACCACAATCAGCCTTCGTTTGTAGAAAATGTCTGATTTCTGCTCCGTCCATCGTTATATTCATAAATATAGCCTTTCCTTACTAATCCAATCCATCTTTCCTGATTACTAATATGGATATTTAAGGTGCGTATTTTACATTTATTTTCCAAACGTGTCTATGTCATATTCAAAATGTATTTTTATAAGTTATCATTAATCCATTTAACATAGTATATTAATGTCCCTTTTATTGATGATATGTGTTACAATATTATAATTGAAATTAATAAAATATTTGTATATATTGTCGAACAACATTCATGTTCTGTATGACGATAAGCTATCGCCTGTGGTCGTCCGTGTGTATACAGTATAAGTACACAATAAGTAATAATAGTATATTAGTCTGAATAAATAGCAATAGAAATTAAAACATTTTTATTAAAATCAAATTCATCTTTTTTTATTACGCATGTTAAAACTGTGCCAGTGTGAGATGGCTGTTATTTTTTTAAACATTATACCTCTTACACTCTTAATTCTGTTTTATGACGTATTTGTATATTTTTGCAGGTGACGGACCGCTTGACGGAGGTGGAGCGACTAAATGTTTATCAATAATAAGTCAATTTAATGTATCATCTGTAACTTCTCTACTCTAAGCCTTTTCGTTGCCAGCGACGATTATCTCATGTCAATTGTTCAAAATATATATTAACTTTTAAGTGTATAGTACCTCTATCCTTAATAATCTGATTACTTACCTAACTCTTGGATTCGTTTTTTGGCGAACTTTACAGATTGATATTAGTTACAAGTTTAGTAGAGATTTTATCGATAATGTGTACCGTTTAACTAGTATTAAGAGGACTTCGCCGTTCTGGACAATACTGCTAGTTTAATATTTAGATAGTAGAAATATTATTGAACCTTAATTATTGTACATTATACTATTCAATATTTCCGTATACTGCGACGGTGCTGAGAGTTGTTCCGGTGCCATAAGATTGAATCATTATTATATTGTTAGGCTTAGAGATATTACGCTACTATTTTTTTATCTTCTTGAGTATGTTATACGATAATTTGCCTAGTAAGCTTTGATTTTTATATCTGTTTAATTTCCATGATTTTTTTATTTTAATTACCAAGTGCCAAAAGCAGAAGTTAATTCTTTAATGTTATGAATTCTCCTTATTTTCTGTCACTGCCATTTTTTGCTGCCGTTCATTTTTCTTTATTTATGTAATTACGTAGTTCATATATCCTTAAATTTCCAAGGCAACAAATGTGCTATTGTGAAGTACTTAGCTATATCATAAAATGAAATAAATATTGTTGGTTATTTTGTTTGAATGGAGCGGAGGCATTTACTACATTCTAACCGCTTATTGATCTAGCCGGTGTAACACGTTTAGCTTCGTAAGTAATACCTACTTAGTAATTATATGCATTAAATTTGTCAGTCATTGTCAGGTCGGTCGTGCCGTTGCGACATGACACCATCTTGACGCGATGACTCCAAACTACTATTGCGATTAAACTTGATATTATATCGAACCTGTCTATGTAATAAGGTATCACTATTCAGTGAAAAACTAACAATAAAATTGTCTATAAACATAATTGGTGTATTTTTTGGAACCCATTTTTGTATTAATTGGTATCCTGTTAAAATAATCATCTAAGGTTCTTATGACAGATGTATGTGTGGACGAACGTAACATTTATCTTTCAAATTAATTAAGTCTCTAGGAGTCCACTGACAATGCTAGCTATCGATTCCAATTGTGAATCTGAACCATCCCGGGGCCCATGCAATCAAACACATAAAATTTAACAAAAATCGGTCTATCCGTTTTGGTGGAGGTTAGATACAAACATAAAATAAAAAATAAAAATACTATAATTTCTTATAAATAAACGAGGCAGGTTTATTTTTAAGGACATGAAGCCTCTGAGCAGAGAGAAGCCTCTGGTAAAGCCTGTTTAAAAAAATGTTACAAAGCAGATATATATTATGATAACATGTTCACGTTACTTCAATTAAATGTCATGCGACTTGAGCTTCTGCCAAAGCCGCCCCCTCATGCCCTGCGAGCTGCAATCCTCTAACCAGTTGACGCATGTCTTTTCATGGTTATAATAAATATCGTTCGGTATGACCGTAACGAACGGGTCCAGGTCTCCGGGGTTGATCACCAGAAAGTCGTTCCTTCCCATTTGTTCCACTACTGGCCGATCGTAGAGCGCAGATGACTTCTTTTCTAAAGCATATTTGAGCTCTGCTTCAACTAATTCCGCCAGAAAATTTTTGCTATGCGGCGTCACCGGGGCTTCAGTTGTTTCAGAATCTTGATCGCGCAGCAATGACTTCATTTTCTTTTTAGGTATGTGAATTCTTAAACTCTCTATAAGATATTTTCTTTTCATTTTCTCATCTGAATCACATCTTCGGCCATCGTGTTTCGATCTAATTAAGAATTTTATTCCGTCCTCCAATTTAGCATACGCACTGGGCTCGACGTTTCTCTGATTATTTCTATTTGAAAGAATTGTCATGGTATGCACATATTGTAAAACTAAAGCACTCGTTATGATATTCTGAAATTATTCCAATTTGTTGTTTTTTTAAACAAAAAAGAGACACTTTTTGTATTACTGAAGTGATTTAATAATTTATTATATTTTATTAATAGAAAGTGTTGCTATCATATAGTAAACTGGAATGTTTTTTTAGCATGTTTTTTTTAAATAAGGCAGATTTCCTGAGAGTTATTTATAGTAAATAGGTAATAAGTAAGTAAGTAGTAAAAAACACTTGTCACATAATCCGACTAGAAAAAAATGTTAAATTAATCAAGATACACTTACAAACAACAGCGACATTTGTTGAGAGTAGATTCCTGATAAAATGAATGTGTTAATAAACTTTCTATTCTATTCCATTCGTGCGTGAAATTAATGAAATGAACTTCTGAGAAACGATTTGAAATTAAACAGTCGACGTATTCTTAAACATTTTAACTTATTGAGTCAATATCCGTGTCTAATTGTAATGTAACTTTAAAAAAGATAAAAGTAATTTAGATCATGATACAAATCCCTCTTCACGAGCTCCTTGCAACAATCTCAATAGGCTATATTATACAATCCTATTATGCTATGAATCGATTTTATTTTTTTATAAATAAATTAATAGTCTAAATAAATAGATAAAACAAACATTGAAAGTAATAGTTTAACAGTAAAAAGTTGTAGTCTAAAAAACATAATATTCCTATTGTTTCGTGGCAACAAAAATGTGTGTGATTTTTTAAAAACACTTAATAACATTAACATAAATAAAAAAAATTAAGTATTTTAAGACTCACCAAATTATATAGATAACGTCTATCTGGATTTTATAGAAGTTCTTATCATTTGAATACGAGTTAAAGTCGATTTGATACTGTATTCACAAAGCAAAATCTCGTGGTTTGTCAAACTAATATCCCCTATTATATTTATTCACCTGAACTAAATTTGGTTCTGCTAAAATACATCATACCTTCTTCAAAATCTTCAGAAAGAGAAGAAAGATAAATTACTTAGAAAGAAAAATATCTGATCTAAACTACACACACGTTCATATCAGAGAGCTGCTTTGATCTATTCCAATGATGATCATAATCTAATGTAATGAACGGGCGGCACTCAGTACTTTGCAATATGTCTAATACCCAAGACAGAAATAGCAACGATTTCTTATTTTTTACAACTTCCATAAATGAACACAACCTTTTGTTGTTGTTTTTTTTATCAAAAAAAAAATAATAAAATTGTAAGTTCATATAAAAAAAATATTACTATTAGAAATTATATTAATCCTAATGTTGGATAGAACAATAGTTGATATAGTACCGTGTATATTATTAGTTTTTATTAAGATGCTTTTCGGAAATTTTTCTGTACTTCCAAACATTTAAATTGAAAACTAACAGATCGGAAAGAATCATTGCACTGCCATTATGATCGATAACAGTACATTCTGGGCAGTACTTGAACAATTTTTAACCAGATCATAATCACCATGACTTAAATTTAGAAATTTGTTTACAACAAACAGGTGACGAGTGTTTTTTTTAGTTTTGTTTAGTACTTAAGGAACCCCACACGCGTCCTCCTATATACAGGCAATAATGTGTATGTAAGAAATGTAAAATTAAATGATTAGCGGAAAGCGTCGAGCTTTGATTGATAGCACGCATCTTTTGGTATTCACTTAAGTTCCGACGTTCGAGCGGGCCGGTCGTCGCTATTGGCAGAAGCTTTTGCCGAGCGTATTTTACGATTTTGTTCCATTACACAAGTTTGCCTTCGTTCAACTCGCGTCGCGCTTTCCGTATTAGTGTTGCGATTATTTTAAACTATAATTGTTGAAGAGTGAAGCGTTTTACGCGTTTTTCTGAGCTCGCGCCCGTGGCAAAAGGTATGTGAGTATATGTAGACCATATTTTGTGATTTTTATATAAAATTTGTTTAGAGAATTGCTTAACATTTTAAAATATGACGTTTAAATGTAACCATTCACATAATATTCGCCACATTTCAACCAAGGTATTTTAAGCGAATGCTTTTTCGAGCAGCCATACAGGAAAAACATGTATTGGTTGATAATATTAAAATAGTATGCTTAGTTAGGGAACTGCTTATTAAATCATAATTCGATAAGAAAGTCTCAAATTAAGGATAATACTGTTTCAGCAGATGCGCCATTCTTTAAAAAATCGCAACCGAAAACAAAATGGTCTTCAACTTTCATGATTTTATTTATTGAAAAAATTAAAATATCTGTAAAGTCTTTATCTACATATCATAATAATCTCTTATTTTATCTTAATTATTTTTAAAACTGTAGATCTCGATCATATAATATTGTGGTGTGTCTATATCTTTATATTTTCTATATTTCTGTATTATACGTCTCAGCGAGGATCTATGTCGGGTATAAATATATATTTACATACATGTATCTAATTAAAATAAGGTACGTTATATACAAAACACATATCCACGTATCTGTTTACTTTATAGTACTTTGTTGAAATTAACACTTATTGCAATTGACATGCACTGCACTTATTACAATTATTATAACGGTGTTTGATTTAAACCTCATTTAACAGTGACTAAGCTTGAGCACTCCTCGGGGATCTTGGCTCAAGCCGTTACTTTATTATTCTTTTCAAATTTAAAGACTCCCCCCAGCCTTAGGTGGCTTGGGCGGACGCACGACAACAACGCTCAACTGGATGTCACGGCCTCCGGGAGGAAGCTCCCTAAGCTGTCAGCCTTTTTTATGTGTTACATTTCGTTTCGGAGATACCCAAAAGGGGCTTTTTCTTTAAAATAGACGACCGTGAAGACCAGTTTTATATATGGATATAGAAGAAGGCTTGAATATATCGCTCCAATTAACTTTTATATATCTGCTGGTATATATTTATTTATATTTAAAAACTTCATAATTTTACGAAGTTAGATAAAAAAAAACATTAACACGTCATTTCACATCCATTTGTCAAATATTAAAAAATATATAGCCTAGGTTGCTGCGGCAGCTCTTAAATTATACGACTACGCTAAAATTCAGTCTTCACGACGATTTTTAAGACGACAAACTTCGAACGTCACATTTTAGATGTAGTAAAAAGTGAGTTATCTGAAGTCGATAAGGAACACACAAGTCTCCTTTTAAATTAAAATGATTTAAAAAAATAAGTTAATTACTGAATATATGGAAATTAGTATAAAATTGCCACCACATGATGTGATAGACATCATGTGGTGGAAAAACATAAGGCGGACATAACTCACGTCTGTATTCCACGAATGGGTAAGTAGAAGTGCAACTTGGGCACCCACATTTCAGCGTATGTTTTTCCGTCCCATCAAGTGATAGGTCTATCGACATATCGGCCCCAAAGACTAAACTACGGGCTGATACGAACACGAAACCCCAGCGTTACAGTCGTGCCGTATACGTGATATCACTGCGCCACCGAGGCATTCGGCGATATTTGGATATAGCAGTTGCAGATGCAACGAGTGCATCGCCCGACGTGGTAAGCAGAGATCTAGCTGCCCCGTTGCGTTTTTGCTTTGGCGTTTGAGTGTTGCTTTGACGGTTGACGAATTGCGTTGTGCATTCATTTTCGAGTGAATTTCCAAACTTCCAAATTTAGTCTTTACCAAATCGGGAAAATTGCCGTAGTCTTCAATTACAAATCATTCTACTATCACTGTCATGATTAATGTAACAAATACACCTGACATAGCGCGTGGCTCAAAATTGATCAAAAGCACTCCATCACGATGACGTATCCATTTATAAGACTGACTTGGTTATGAAAACGAGGAGACCGCTAGTTGAGGCGTACACTATAATGTTGAAATCTAAAATTTAAAGGAATTAAAAATCATGGTACATTCATGTCACATTGAAGTACCAAGTGCACGACTGAAAATTTATGTCGTACAAAAGATGACTGAGTCAAAAATAAAGTATATAAAAGATGAAAAATATTTAGATATTTATTGGTCTATTAATCAAAATGAAGTGAATCATGTCTACGGTATTTTATACTTTGACAATAGCACTTTTAATATATCTGTCTATAGTGACTATAGTTTTAATAATCATGTTGCGGTTTGAAAAGTGACGACAGTAACATTTGTTTCAATTAATCTGGATGTTTTTGGTGTAATGCATTCGTAACATAATAATCATTCTCCGCATACATGACAACGATAGTAAAATGTTGGCAGTTAATATAAATCTAGTTAACAAACGTGATTAAAAGAACCGTAACGTGTTACTGGAGAAATAAATTGTTATTCTAATGTTAGCTCACGTTCAATAACATGTTAGTCCCTGCTGTGTATATTTCACGTATGAGTTGTTTTCGTCGTGTAATGTAATCATGTTCATTTTAATTGACAGCACCTCGACGTCACCTGGACTTCCTATATAAAATTATGTACATAAGATTATCACTTACCCATAAGCGCCATCAGCGCCATCAGCGCCATGCCACCTTGTGTCCGGTGAAACTGTAAAAGCTTTCTCTGGACTAACAGCGTAATTTCAATCACAAAAAAATACCCAGCCCTGCATATCATAAATCTTTACTGTTTAGATTTTATTTGGTTCGATTAATAGTTTGTAACTTAGTGAAAACAAGGGAATTAGTTC
>JAABKM020059604.1:0-13690 GCA_016277805.2 Papilio aristodemus | reverse complement strand
AAAAAAAATATACCTCAGACCTGTTTTTCCCGAAGAGGTGTATTTTTCGCAGCAAAAACCTTTGCGAAAGACATTGTTTCTTTATCTATTTCTTCATAATATAAGGTATATTATAGTAAAAATAAAAGTAATGAATGGCAGAACTTATTAAAAATCATGTTTCTTTTATTGTTTTATACTTTGACTTTCTTTCAAATTGATGGATCTTATAACTGTCGCGTCCGATCTGATGAATGAAGCCAACAAATGCAGAGTAATTACTATACAAGTCCGGGAGCCAGATTCCAATCTATTTGCTATATAGGTTTATTGCGTATAAACCTACTACATTTAAAATACTTTTGTAAAAATGAACCGACATTAGAGTTCTAAAGAATGAAATGTTATAACAGAAATGTGTAATCCGCTTATAATGGACTTGCACCGAATAAAATTCCATGAGATACTCTTGAGCTGTCATATTTACTTAAACTTTTGTAATACTGTGATCAAAAAGTAAGGTGAATTAGTTTATAAAATGTAAATTCTTTGTTTATTCTTCCAAATCAATTTCATCAATTCCCTTCAAAGTAATCCCCTTCCAATGAAATACACTTTTGCCAACGCTTTTTCCAGTCCTCGAAACAGTTGGTCAAATCATGCGAATATGGTATTATCGAACGAGTCGAATTTTTGGCAAAAAAAGACACGAAGAATCAATGCAGGATGACATGGGGCATTATGGTAATGAAGGAACCAAGAGTTGTTCGCCCATAATTCCAGCCGTTTTAAACGGATAGCTTCACTTCTGTTCTCGTCCATTAAACATTTGGTAACTTTAAAGATTTTGATTACAATGATAAAGCAATACGCTTTCTTATCTGCGATTCCTAATGATTAACTTAGTAATATAATGTCACCACTTCGTTCAAGATTACTAATTAATTATAAACACAGAGTACAGACAGTATTAAGAACTGTATTCTATAAATGGAACATCAACAAACAACCGCAGAATTCTACGTACTTCCATGATATCTCATTTCATAAGAACATCCATAAACATTGAGAAACCAGTTCGTCGATTCATTATAGTTTATTAAGAGATTTGTTTATTTACATCTGAGGCGACTTCTTCTTCCGAATCCTGAACAAAATAATATTTAATCAATTCGAATAATATAGAGTGTCGTAATGTTACATAGGACATTGTTTCAAATAATTTCAATATCCTGTAAAAGGGCATCGCTGACTCATGATCACAAGATACTAATGTATCTTACTCAATAAATTTCCAGCAAATAAGCAAAAATAAGAAATTTAAAATTTAACGTGCTTATTATAATTATTACAAGACGATCTCACAATCTGACGGTTATTATTAAATATTTTTCGTTGTGAAAAACGCTAAAAGAAATTGACTCTCATGTCAATAGTCGTCGTGCGTGTTTCGCAGACCTTTACTGTTACATATTAGTTTATTAGCGCTTCATTTTATCCATTTAGTATCTACATATGTTTTTATTTATCGATGAAACATAAATAATAGTGCAAAATTCTAGATTAAAAAAGATTCATTAAAAATGCCTAAAACCCTACAACACTTCTGATACTATAAGGCGCATGGAAAATGTATTCAAAATACTAGTTTGGTATTATCCTTCGGATAGCTTCTTTAAGAGAAATGGTAAAGTTTTCGTGAAGCATGTTTCGAAGATTTTCAAATAGCACGCGTTGCTTTCCAATTGTTCCTCTTTCTTGCCAATCCTTAAAAACAGTGCTTATAAATATAAAGATAAACGTTCGCCCGTTTGTCAGTTCAGTAAAATATCGTTAAATATAAAGATTGAATTAAAAATCCAGATAATCAAATAGATGATAAGAAACGTTTGAGTTTTTAAGTTACAAATAAAAGGCAGCATTGTACACAATGTAAAGATTCTACCATCAGTTAAACAATATTAAATTAATTTACTACGTAATATAATACGTGTATTTAAATAATATAGTCAGCTTCAATAATTCTGTTCAGCGGTTCACATTTATTCACAAAGCTTTGTATTTTTTAAACACGACTACTGGCACGATAATAGTTGTTCGGATATTTATTGGCCGCCAGCAACAGTCAAATTAAATTGCCGACCGCGATACGTCCACAAAAGTACTAAGAGGGAGAAACAGCTGGTAAACGCAATAACTAAAAGTGCTTGCTTACTTGACCCTTGTAAATACAGTCCAAGCTTAATTGATCTGTCAAAGAAAAGCAATTATTTGCATTTTTACATGTATGAGCGCATGCAAAGGGTATCATTACACACAATTGAATATTACTATGTTTTGTATATTAATACTACAAAGATGTTAAAAATTCTTTCTCCAATAAACTCTCTTTGTATCAATTCGTTAGCTAGGTCACATTTAATTTTTTATTTGTCTATTTAAAGATCGAAACTTGGGCGGATTGCTAATAGACAATGATTTAAATTTATCATTTTAATTCATTACATTATTGGCAAGGTGTATAATCCGAATTTATTCATAATGTTAGGTACTCTTGTCCTAATATATCACCAGATACCTACTACATTACAGTATCGATAAATTAATAACCGTAAGTATATCTCTAGGTAAATAATTTTTCACTATTATCAAGTGTAAGGTGGCTTTTAGGTCAAATATGAATTATGAAATGCATCAGCTGGATTTAGACGCAATTAAGCTTAGCTGTGGAGCCTGCTCTACTTTCATCTTAGGCCTTAACTGGTAATGAGACAACAGTTGCGTCATAAGACTATGTCATCAGTTTAGAGTGTAATTAATTTTGCATATTTTACTAAAATTCATCTATAACTGCCAGGGGATTGATTAGTTAAAGTTAATATGATAAACCTTAAAAATCCAAATGGGTCACACATGGTCATTTGGTTTCCATCATATTCCGTCCCCTCCCAACCGTTAATACACCCATAAACACTTATACACTTTTAATGGAAAACAGGATGAGAATAAAGAATTAGCAATATAACTTTTAAATATTAATAAAATAAGTTTATAATAAAACCTATACCAACCTAATCTTTTTACTATTAAAAAAAAAAGAACTAACCTAACCTTTATGCTCATTTTATCTAAATTTACCCCACACCGTATAGAAACGTTAGAACAATAGTACTCGACTTTCACGCGGAATTCCGACTTCAGAATGTAATTCCAATCTTCATAATTATAGCCGGGGCGTAATTTTTTTTCTTGATATCTTGACATAGCATTAGGAATTATCTTAAAAGGTTATCGTGATCACATGACGACCCAATCGTTTTTATTTTAATGAATATTATATTTTTACGATTTAAGTGTTGTTTTATCGTTTGTTTTATTTAATACAAATATAAACAGTAAATATTTGTGATAGGAGAAGGTGGGCAGCAACCTGATCACTAGACTTTAATGGACCACTATAGATAGTATGTGGGCCACGGGAAAATGTGTTTAATTAGCACCATCGACTTTGTTAATTAATACATTTAAATTTTAATGTTTGTTTAGACAAAGAAGAGAAGAAGAATAAAAAGGAGAGAAGAGAAACAAGAAATAAAAATAGAAATTTTCTTTTCTCTCTCTCTCTCTCTTTATCCTCTAATTTTATATCAATTCATAACGTAAACAAAGTCGCTGGCGATTTAAGATCGAACGCAATGAGGGAAGCCATCAACATTGTTAGTAGTTTTCGTTCTAATACCGTAATAATTGGACGAATCTTTAGAAATAACTCGAGCACAAAGCTCCGAAGACAGAACTCTGTGGCTCATGAGTATCGCAGACTGTTAACAAGCCGTCTTAGCGAGTCGTTAGCGAGGATTAGATTGTCTATGAACGATCTATTTTTATGATTTTGTGTTTTGATGTTTTTTTTCTTTTTATATTTAGCCCAAAAGACTTTATTACCCAAATTGGTACAGGCAGTGGCATTTCTTTTACGTGTTACACCAAATATCGTTCACCTGTTCCAGTTTGGGGTAGACACAATACGTTTCCTTCTTACACACTCCCTACAAAGTTTTTTTATTATGTCATTGATTACGCAATCCACACACAATACGCTTTAGGACCAATTTATGTAGGTATGTACTTCTTCTCTTCTTATCAAATGCCTTTTTGGAACAAAGATTTTAATCGAATTATGAACTCACATTACTTGTGAAGTATTTCCTTGCTTCCTAACTTAGCGCTTCGCTGTCGAACTTTCTCGTATCAAAAGTTTTAAATTTAATTAAATTAAAGTTTGCCATATTTATTACGCGCGACGTGCACGCATACCGCTACTTGTTGCACACGCTAAGTTTTGACGTGACTTCACAGCGGAGCGGATTATTATGGTAATATTTTATTATGATACATTTCTTATCTTTATGCTACAAAAGTGAAAGATTGTAAGCGTTATTTGTCCTTTCACTATAAAAAACTAGTGCTGCAATTTTAAATTATTGCAACTTATACCAGTATACAAAAGATAAGATATTAAACATGTAAACCAGCAAATCATTGTGGTGGGAAAAGTGTCAATTAGGTTGGTTCTGTATTAAAGGTACTCTGCTGTCCCTTCTTCTTGTATATGTACGAATAGTAATATGACATGTTGTACGTAAAAAACTGCAGACTTTCCCAGCATTCAGTATTCTAGAAGCCGGGACGTTATCTCATTATTCCCAGCGCGACCGCGGCTTACTAATCTCATTACACTCAAATTAAATAATAGTACAACATCTTCGCTTCTGAAAAGTAATTTGTAATATGAGATTTTTAAAATTGAAGATTAAGATGTCTAAGCACCCCTTCCCGTGAAAGAGTAATTCTCTACAACAAATGGGATTATATTATTTAAATGAGAAAATATATTTCATAAAATATTATAACTTCTGTTTTTACTTTGTCATGTCAAGACATGTGTGTTCTTGACTTTATGTTAAGTAAAATAATTCAATATTCTCATCTAAATTTTATACTGCTAGTATACACAAACACTAATAACTTTTATAATGTTGTGTATCGAGGTTTAAGATACAATATAAGCCAGTGCGTTGTAAATAATATAATGCTACATGGATTATTTGTTAATGGAGTTAAGAGGATAGAATATCCATGGTTGTGACATCAAATAACTGTCGAAATAGACTGTGTAGTTCATGTAAGCATAGCGCTCCTGTAAGCCAACGTCACAGGATTACAGTCGGCTTATGGAATTAATTTGCTATGAAGTTCGATGTGAAAGCAGAGTTCCGATTTCAGTGCAAATATCAGATAACAAAATCCTTGTATTGTTAACTTTATAAATAGAATTTTATCAAATTGTTTATTTTATAAATGTCTTATATTTAAATTAAAAAGACAGATTATTATCGCGAGTATAGGACGTCAAAGAGTGTAATCAAATCGAGAGTTCTTGAAGTAATACTAAAGAGATACGTGAATAAAAATTCTAGTGCTCTCAATCTGGTGTTAACGCGATATGAACAGAAGGCACATCCATGTCGAGGCTGTATTGTTGTTTTAGACTTTACAAACTACAGTACTGTACAGTAGGAAAAAGAATACACAATGGCCGCCGTCTACAGGTGCCCGCTATGTTTCCGCAGGCGTTTGTAGTGTGAGATTTAATTAACATCAAAATGGGAATACACAATCATTACATTTTTTACGACCTACATGATAACTTAGACGTGGTTCATTTAAAATATACCGTAATTATGAAAGAATAGAGTGTATGTTAGGTTGAATTTATTAAAAAAATATGTATATAATATTTTACCGCTTTCTATAATGTATACAGGACAGAATTCATTTTGCGGGATATTTTTTATTAAACAAACAAGAAATTAAATATCAATGTTAGTTTTATAATGAATAGTATAAGTATAAGTATGTAATTCTACTACGTATCATTCGATTTATGTATTATTCAAAGAACCGTAGTTATACGATATTCTATCAGAGAATAACTTCGTTGAAGCGTAAAAAATGATTACTGTTCTCAATAGTCAAAAGATTTAATCTATTGAACTTGGTATAATTGGCGATTTTAAACTTCCATTCAAAGGACTTTTCTTCCAAAGAAATTGGTTGCTAACTGCCATCATTTAAAAAAAACTAAAGAATTATGTAACCCGGGTAAAGCAGAGGTAGAATTGTTGAAAATTAAAACAAAATAAAAATTAGATGTCAAATTTTTAATAAACATAGCTGACAGTATTCATAATTAAAACGCCAAGAGCTCAATAGTTGAAGGTTGATATGGACTGTGCGATATGCAAAACAGTAGGTTTAAGTCCACAATTTAACTAATATCGTGAACCATAGTCTAAATACACCTTTCTAAGATTTGGTTAAAACTTAATTAGTTCACAATTTTAATAGAAGACTGCATTATTCCTCTTTTTTTATTTGTTACACTATAAAAATAGATTTGTTCTAAACCGTTAGCACAAAAAATATCATAAGACAGAATACAAAACTCGTCTTCTATACAGAATAAACCCTTCACAACAGCGACATGAAAATGCTTTCATTGGACTAAAATTGTCCAAATATAGACATTCTGGACAGAGTAATAGCACATAGTCCTGCAAGTATCCACTTTGTGCATTACTTAACGAAATCGAATTTCACAAAAATACAATTGTGTTTTCGAATTTAGATTTTCACTTATTAATTTCAGCATTAAATTAAGCTCTATGTATATATTTTGAATGGACATGCATGATTCCGAATTGCATATTTAAAATGGAATTGAATTTGATATGCTTTTGCATATCAAATTATTATTATTATTATTATTATTATTACATTATCCAACTTTTAAGTTATAAAATTACATTATATATTTAACTTTAGTATGTCTTTGGTTCAGAGGCAATTAGGTAAAGGTTTACGAACACTAATTTTAAGATTACAAATTTTACACCTCGGGCCCGATGAGGTCTATCGCTATACTGAAGATTAAAAAATCGTGTTCTAATCGGCGTTATATTCATCACACTCGCGTTACAGCCATACGAGGGACGCCCGAGGGAGCTCTCGAGCTTAGTTACTCTTAAACTAGGTTTAAGCGTCGACTGCGCGGTGACATTTCAAACTCGATGTCCATTTCTACTTGTAGTGTAAGTCAGATGTGTACAGTCCTTTTTGAAATAATTATAATATTTTTCTTAAGCATTTCTTTTAGCGTTGAGAGAAATCTTTTAGCAGTTAAGTGTAAATATAACGCTAGAGTGCTGCGCAAATAAATCTAGATGCGTCTGTGTGGCGTCGCTATACTCCGTTAGTAGATTGAATCAGTTCCATTGAAACACGATAAACATGCATTCATAACATTCACTACTATTCAGTAACGTCTCGATACCTGATTGAGTTATACAATATGTTTATATATAATTATCAACTGTCGTATTTGATTTCACTTCACTTTATTTCAATTGATAGCTGATTTAGGAACAATACAAATTTGAAAGACAAGTGGTACGAACGTCACATCTAGTTATGAATTCATCTACTCTACTTGAGTAATATACATATTATAATGCAATATTTGGTGTGTGTACATGCATGCCATGTCGTATCACAGCCTCACACGTAAGAGGCAACGTCTTTGCTTGTTTGGTCTATTTATGGAATATGCGCCCACAGTAAATTGCATCATACCGTCGGCAAGGTAACATGCATACAAATAGATATACGTCGTGTTTGTTTAATATTTAGTACCTGAACGACAGAACCTTACCCAGCGTTGTCTTTTCTAAGTTTAAACAGAATTAAAAATCTTATTTAAAATCTGTCCGCAATCCGTTCTATTCAGAGGAACGGTTAGATGATTGTAACATGAAACAGTTGGCAATGACGTTTATTGAATTTGTAAAGTATTCGATTACGCTTCTAAGAGCTATTGTCTCGCTCCACAAAATGGCGCTTTAACATTTCTCAATGATATTAGAGCTTGGGGTTAGCAAGTATCGCCAGATTTAATGGCCTTAGCCTTACAGCCCCATCTATTTGAGCACTAATCTCATAATTAATGCTAAATAAAAATATAATTTTTCATATCGATACTCATTATAAAAGTCTAAGCTAACATACTAACGCCTGAGCTTCCCGTAGTGGTAAGCAGAGGTATGATATGTAAATTAAGTCAAATAATACATATTAGTTATATTCAAATTGTCTCGGCTGGATTTCAAATGCACGTCTCTTAAGTCGGGATTGTTGTAAGCAATTTATTTCTGGTTGAATACATACGGCCTATTGAATACGTTCGAATAAATTACAATTTGAACATGGACTACCAATGACAATGGACGGGCGAGGTTGTTGTGACCGATTTGTATTTCCTGCAATACTTATTATTTGTTTATACACCTTTTTCTATAGCGATATTAAAAGAAAAAAACCTACAGCAACCTTATGACACTCCGGATTAAATACAAATTATATGACATCTAAACTTTTAAAATCGGTCTAGCAGTTTAGGTTGCAAGAGGTCAAAATAGAACGAACATTGATCCTGTCTGATTATTTAGCAGTTCAAGAATCATTAGGCAAAAACTACTTACTAAGTAGTTACGTTACACGTAAGTAAGTAACTTACTTACGTGTAACGTAACGTTATGTTAATAATATATATAAATGTTACGTTAAAATAAATGTGGAATGTTTTGCAAAAATTGTCACCCAAATTACATGAATGTGTTTCATGAATTTTCTTATATTATTGCTATTTATATCAACTTGCTATAGCAACAAGTTAGAGTCGTGATAAAATATATAGGTCTAATAAAAATAACATCAGCGTAAATCGTGGAAACATTTCGTTACAGTATTCATTCAAATAGCGACCCTATGCTGAAGTAGAAAAAGATATTTTTATGTGACACAAGAAACGATCGCGTGGGATTTCTTTTTTTAAAGTACAATACCTCGATTGGATAAAACATATTTTTTTTAAATTAACAATCACATATTTTTACAAATAGTTATTATGTTCAATATAAAACTGACAAAAAAATTAAATGATAGTTATATAAATTATTTTTATTCTCATAATTAATTATCTTCTTGAAGCAACGCTTATAATTTCTGTAAACAAAATTCAAACAGTAATCAAAGCGTGGTCATCTGACGTAAGCGAGTAAATAGATCAGCTGACTAAAAACTGAGTCACGGTAACACTGACGTCAAAATATAATTAATAAAACTGACAACTCGCTGAAGACATGTCTTCGATTTCTTTTAAACAAATGTGCCAAACTTATGAACCACTCCAAAACTGAAGTTGTTACTTGTGCTAAGCGGTACTACCAAATTAATGATAGTATTTGATAGCGTACGATATTTTAGCGTCCAACAAAGCACTAGTTGCACAGCCTATCGTTCGAGGAGCACAATTGAGATGTGTTTTGAATGTATGTGTATATGAATGTAAAATAATCTCTCAATTTAATTTTAATACTAACATTATATTATGCAAATCATTTCAACCACAATACATTCGCGTGCTTGCGTGTGTGGAATTGATTGTTTTATTTTATATATTCAATTTAAACGATAATGGATTACGGATTAGCGATGAGTGGAAGCATTTAAAATGTAGCAATAAAATTTTTAATTAGTTACTTTAGTAACTTTACCAAACTAGTAGAGTTCAATTTTATGAAATTAACTTATTACACTTGCACAATTTCCAGCGACAGTTTTTGTTTATACCAACTAAAGGTAAACTGTTTACGAAAACATTTTTGGTTTAATTCGTTAAATTTTTACTATAATCCTATGAAGTTTTAAATTATTACCGCATTCAATTTGAAAAATAACAAACGTAATAAATTATTCATTCCTAACATACCTTACCTCTTATCTATATAAAAACCATGTGACTCATTATATATTTGGATGTCGATGAATGGAGATGATCACATATTACTAGGATTACGTCTATGCTTGCGTGTTTCGTAGTTAAGATACCAGCCACGGATCCAAGATTCTTTCCTTTGTCTTATTCAGATCGTCGGTACAGGTCGAAAAAGTGCCTATCTATACTGCAGTCACATGTAGTTCAATGTTATAGAAAATTCGAATCTAATTTTGTAAATTTTACGTTTTAAATTCGTTATGCTGCCAAAAAACACAAAAATTAAGCTCGCCCAGTTCCTTAGTACGGTCAACCGAACTTATCTGTGAGATAACTCGCTCGTCCGGGCCTCAGTGTCAACATAGCTCTTATCTTAGTTGGAACATTAAAAATATGTATAGATATGAAGAGTTCACAGCTGTTGTAGAACACAATTAACTTTTCTTTGAATATTTTTAAATCTTTAAGTCCCCTAAAAGCTTGATATCGTAGACATATTTTAAATTCATAAATAAAGCAAATAGCATATTAATAGAGAAATCTAAATGAGATCTTATCTTGAAATTATATAAGAAAATGAGATTTTAACTGAATGTAAAATCTGAATGTAAAATGTAATAATCTTTTTTTTTTTGGCGTAATAATTCAGTGGACTATTGTTCACTGTGTTGTTTATTCTAACAATTTTATTAAAGTCAATCTTTCGCAAAATCAAACGAAAATAAAAAACGTCGAAAAGCGATGCATGGATTGATATTTTTTCAAACAAATGATCCGTATTGTTCTTGTGGATTTCATTGTTGATTCAAAAATTTTATATTTTTTACAGCGCGAAACATAACACATTCGGAACTGAAAATGCTAACGAAGTAACACTTTTTTAGTGATTGCTTCTGGCTTATTTAATATTTTACGAATTTTAACTAATACACTAAAGCTGTACTTCATTTTATTTATTTAAGTTTTAGAGACGGTCTTCACTTTCAACAGTACTTTGTCGATATTAGACATCTACTATTAAAGTGTTTCATTTTGTGAAAAGTTTCAAAGTTTGTCTGACCCACACACATAACACAAAATTTTATCAACCTTAGTCCAGCATTTTGAAGGAGAGTTGAGATGAAAAAAATTTATTATTAAATTTATGACATTTTAAAGTTTAGTGCAACAAGGCAACTACTCGACTCGAATGTCGACATCTCACCGAATAACAAGGGTCCCGAGAATCAAAAGTGACATAATTGTGAAGCGAAAACGACCCGGCGCACCAATCAATTGTCCCGGATTGCAAACATAGGGCCTAAAGCAAGGTGATCAGACACACAGGTCCCTAACCGCAGCATTCAGCAAATAACCAGATACTTTTGTACTTTGACTATATTTGTTAACTAAATATTGGTTTTGGATATCAAAATATATTCATTGGTCAGTGTTTGAGTTAATTCCCACTTCAATGTCATTTATATTTCATTCAAAATTAACTCTACACTTAGTTTATTTGAACATCGTTAAGCTGATTACGTCTGGTACCACTGCTTCTGTAATAGAAGAAAGCAATTGGATAACTGTGATTGTATGAGTATACAACGAGCGTAAGAATTTTATGTAATTATGAAACGAATAAGCGATAAAAATGGTTATCGAACTTCCATAAACATCCGCAATAACCTAAATAATAATAAATAAATAGTCAACCATTATATAGTAATAAATAAGTTTAAGTTAGCTTTAAATGTATTTTGTTTGTGTTCCGTTATATTATGTCTTTCAAATTGTAAGTCGTGAATTTTTTTAATTCTTTAACATATCTTATACTCGGTCAAGTATGAAGCATTTGAATTCTACATATAAAAATTTTCCTAATCTAATATTTAAACTCTAAAAGGAATTAGGGCTTTGAAGTTTAGTGTTATTTTAATTCTATTCGGGGAGAGATGGTAAACAGGCGACAAGTAAACTAAAATTTATTAATAAATACAAGCTGAATATACAACTCGGAGTTTAATCGCGACGCCGAGGCTTTTGAGCAACATCGTGATTTGAATTAACAAGTTTCAACATTTATCCGCTACCCGCTATATTCTAGGATCAGTAATACAGATCGGTCGCCTGCCACCCTCATCTAGCTGACTCCCGCGTACTTGACTACAACATCGAACCATCTTGTGGAAAACCTTCGCTGTATCGACCTGTACGTATTGCCTTTAAAGGATATTTATAAAAGCTTAATAATTTTTTTCCATTCGGTCTTCGGGAAGTCTAGCCACAGAACTATTGCTGCCATTTTTCACTATACTCCAAATGCAAACAAACATACATTTACAATAACATAACGGTTTTTAAATTTCATAAGATTAAAAATATTAAAAAGACAAAATTAAAAAATAAACTTGTAAGAGAAAAGTGTTGTTTAAAAGAGGGCGTTGTGTTTAAATATAAGAATTAGAGGGGAGTCCATAACTTTGTTTAGTCATTAACATACCAGAGAAAAGGCTCAATACTGCATTCAAAATTCAAGTTTTAATTAAAAAAAGGTTCATTCAGGAGTTTCTTTTTATATTTAACTGATATTTATGTTAAATTATTTGATAAGTTTCCTTTTTTCTTTTTTTTCTTGTTTTTTATTCATTTAGGTAATCAAGGAAATCCTTACACTTGACGGCTAAATCGCTTTCGTCGGGGTCGGGGGGCGGTCAGTTGAATTATTATAGTTAATAAGATTAATTACTATCTGTGTAACTTGTAGTTTATTGCTACTTAATCTACATTGAGTGTACGGAATTAATCTTCAGTGTTTTAGTAGGCTATGTCCCGCGTCCCAAATTCCACCCTTATAAGTAAACCGTAAAGTTTTTTAATAAAGTTTTCATGGTGTAAATTTTAAATAGAAATCAATAATAACAAATGAATACGTTTCAGTGGTCTACATTCTCAGTTCGAAATTGTGATAAATAATAATTATTAAAATAAACTGTATATTTTACTTTGTAGTATACATTTGAATGTTTAAATTCTTTTATACATTTTTATTTTTATGGTACATATAACTGTTCTTTATAAACTATACAACCATGAAGTTAGCAAGGAATTACATTTTAAATATTATTTAGGGCACAGATAGCGTAACATGTTTCAAAAAAGCTTTTATTTATGTTTATTAAGTATCAGAACTCTTTGAGTATATTTTCCATTTGAATGAGGAAAGAAAATATTTTCCTTTAAATTTCAAGATAGAAATGGCCCACTGGTGTGAAAGCAAGTTGGTTAAATTAGAATTTATGTATGTTACGCCAAATAGTCAAAGACAGACCGACAGTAACATTTGGTTGAGAGGAATTTCGACGAAAAATATTTAAAGGGAAAAGAAAAAATGCCTTTATTATTCCTTTTTCTTGTTGCAAGAAAGTAGCTTACGTCCATTTTCGACTTTTTTTTACATAAGTTTGAAAATATTAAGCGACTGCATAATAATACATTGTATAACAAATGAAATTAATTCGTATAAAATAAATCTCAATTCTAAACAAAACATTGAAAAAACTCATTACTTAGATGGCAATCAAATGTTAATAAAAGAGCATGTCTCTGAAAAGAGCCACAGCATTTTTTTAATTACGTAGTCCGAGCCGACCGCATGCATGTCTTTCCTTTTGCGGTGGTTTGACAATAAGTAGAACTCAAAGCAATGTATTCTCATTTCTCTGACTTCTTGCGATAATGAATATAGGTTTTAATATTGCAATGAATCTCAAGTACTAAGAAATTAAATATGTACACATATGAGAGGTAACGATTTTTTTGTTCTTTCATCCTTTG
>JAABKM020058706.1:1547-13745 GCA_016277805.2 Papilio aristodemus | reverse complement strand
TGTGTGTGTGTGTGTGTGTGTGTGTGTGTGTGTGTGTGTGTGTGTGTGTGTTACAGTTGATGAAACTAAAAATAAAGATATTATGACACTGCAAACTTATGAATAATAAACTCGTTTCGGATGAAAATCTAAAACTAGATGGTATATTAACTAACCCATCAACGCAACCAGAACCAAAAGGGATTTTTTTTTATGTTCCTTAATTTTTAGGTGTATTAGTTTAACAATTCAGCAGTATAGACTCGTAGCGATACCGGCACTCGTAGCGTGTAGCAGCAACCGCGTAGCATTGCTACAAACGTGTACCGGTAATACTTTTAATTTATTTCTTAATTTTTATAAAAATTGAAATCTACATAATTTGCTATTTAAAAGCACGTAGATATTTTTAAATAGTAACGTGAAATTTATTTATTACGAGTCGTAATCGTTCCATTGTCACAAATTATAAATATTAATAATTAATATTAATTACATTGACGTACCTAAATACATAAATAAATAAAAAAATAAAAATGAATAAAATTCTGTATTGCCGTCTGACTGACCTTTTTTTGACGCTGGGAATGCATTTACGTATCCCTCCCCACCTTTCTTTAAAAAAAACAGGATAGAGGATATGTGGGACTCCCCGGCTGAGAAGCGGCCGCAATACCCACTAAACCTAGTGGTGTTCCTCCTTCGCGCATGTACTTGTCTCTCACGCCCCTTGTCCTGGCTGACGGATCCTTATGAACCCGCTACCTGGGGCCCTTGGGAGTCAGGACAGCCAGCGCATCTGATGGTAGGTCCCGCCGATGACCAGAATCGGCTGCAGGGAGAGGTCTGGCCAGACTCCCCGACCGAAAAGCGGCTGCAATACCCACTAAACCCAGCGGTGTTCCTTCGCGTCGCTTTGTGGACAGGGACACGGGAACACTTTCGCAATCTTCCGCGACTCTAATAACCTAACCTAACCTACGAAAATAATACTCAAAGCTTCTTTTAGTTTTATTACAATAATATACACACCTTTGTAGTGTTTTGGGAACTCGCTGCTGGGGATCAACTTTAACGATTACTGTGTTACAAGTGCAAATTTGTAAGTATTAATGGATAATAGCGGTCCAACCCGAGGTCCAAACGTCCGCACGCCGTTAGGGCGCAGGGCCCTTAGCGAATACTACCACAATTAGAACTACGGTCGAGCACTTCGGACGGTATCATCATGGGAGTATAGCAATTGTCCCATTTCACTTGTCGCAGTAACACAAACATTATGTTGTGACAATAATCTCGCCGAAATTACGAGTACGAGTCTGGTTGCTTTGTTCCTGGGCCGTATTGCGACACTCGTCATCTATATTAGTATATTTACATGTATATGTATATCTTCTGCTCAATTCAAGTTGTTTTAGGATTGAGCTATTCAGTAGTTACGATGACACTATAAAGAAAAATCTCCTAATGTAAATGACATCTTATGAAAAGGTTGAGCCGCTGAAGATTGGCAGTATAGCAATCTCATTGAGACAACATTGGATACGCCGCGCGCGAGCTGCAATGAACTTTCAACTCTATTAGATAGCGACAAAATACTGTTTTAAAATGATTATTCTCTGTAACGCCGTAACGAGCTTCCTTTAGTGTAAGTTTTACAAAACAAACTTAAGCGCACTAGCTTTTAAGTCTTGTTTTGTCCTATTATAGTCACAAAGATGTTTTGAGCTTTCAAATTATTTTCAGAACGAAAATATATTTTTATTGAATATAGCCTTCTGTAAACAAAAGTCATCGTCATTTACGACAGTAAATTTTCCAACTTATTAAAATATATAATTAATTAAAATATACAAATACAATACAAATATAAAATACAGTTTTATATAAATCATATAGTAACTAAGAAAGGACAACCGGCTCCCGTATGATTGTAGCTACATCGCACAATTGTTCTCTCAGATTGTCGCTGTACTTGTAGTAGGCCTGCTGTGACAGTCCGACACAATTCCTGTCACCGTCCCTGCCCCGCCCCCTCGCCCCCGTGCCCGTCCGCTTCCTGCGGCGCCCACTTCGCTGTGACAACGACCTGACATACAGAATAAGAGCTTTATTGTAGTCATTTCATAAAGGTAGGCTCCTACAGACACTGTACAGATTTTTTATTATTCTTCGGTAACAAATGAAAATGGTTTTTGTTTTTGTAGTCTAACTTTAAAATGATAATAAAAAAAAACTCAAGTTTTTTAATTATTATACTTGACTCCTCAACTAGATTCCTCAACCTCGAATCGCTGATTCTGTTTTTGCCTTTGCGCAAAGTATTACTGTTTGTAACTCTGTTTTGCTGAACATATCTTAACTTTAGTTTGACTCCCAGTAGTCACAACACGATCAACACAAGCAACAGCTTCGTTTGAACTTTGGAGTATTTACATATATAGTAAATCTTTGATAATCGCAACATAAACTCGAGAGTTTCCAAAACTTTCCAGAATTAACGTAAACTTGTGAAGGAATACCAAATATCTATCATTATGTTAATCTAAGAATATACGTTAATTAACAAACGACGTGGATGTTAAACTTGAAGTGACTTGCGCCGGTCGCTGTATATCGCCATGTCGGTTGTTTGGAATTTGTGAAGATTGTTTGCAAGTTTCAAATGTAATTAGTTTTCGTAGTAACGTAATGCCCACGAAATATTATTTAGAAATACAAGTCCCTGTCAGTGAAAAGTCGATTCAAATATTTTAACGGTGTAAGCAGGCGGTCGCCGCATACTCTGCTTGTAATTACTGCTTTACGGATCTCAGTACTGTACACTACACTCCTACCTGTAAACATCATACAATAGAAATATAAACACACAAATTAAATAAATATAAATGTAATTTTATTTTATTTAGTGATAATCAAATATAACAGTGAAAAAAATTTTGGTCCATGCACCCGGACCGCAGCCTTCGCAGTGCTCCGGCCTGGACCGCCGGGTATGATGTACATACATACACCGACACCACGTCAACTCTGCATTTAATTGGTAGTAACAAATATAATAAAGCAACGATCACGCCGCTGGCGGCAATTTGCCTTGATTAAAGGTTGAAGTTTGGATCACAGCCAACTACTTAATTGCCATACAACTCGGCTTCGTTTAGTATCGGGTCTACTACTTCTGTTTGTAGCGCGCAATGTAACGGTCGCATCACAATGAACGTTAAACGAAATTAATTGGTTTGGCAAATATGTTGGGATCTGATTACAAGTTGCCCTCACCAAAGGCAAAGTGTAGACAATCAGACAAAAGGACGGCTGGGGGGAACCATTCACAGCTTCTTCCTCTACACATACGGTCCTGGGCCACCCGCGTCTCCTAGCTACAGAAGTTATTGACATCCACTAACAGGTGTCTATGATTGATTAGAACAAGTGCTCAGTGACTAAAAATGACAACTTAGTGTCCTATTAATTTTTGATTTAAGAATAAAAAGATAATTAAATATATTATTATATAAGCTTCAGCTACTTCCCTTTTGTTACGACATAATATCTCGAGCAGTGCGAGTGAACGACGATAGTACCTAATATCAGAACGAGAGCAGTCGACTGGGTCCCGGCATAGAATGGGTTCGGACCGAAACCAATTACTTGCGAGCGCCTCTGAAGAGGACATGTTATTATTACAATACAAACTAAAATTACTTTTACGATAAGCTACAATTAAATTTGTCGCTTTTTAAGAGGTTATAAAAATTATGTTTTATATATAAAAATAAATGAAAAGAAAATGTATATTATTTGTGTAAAAAATATGAGTATTTTATATTTTTCTACTGTACGCGTATGTAACTGAAACTTTACGCTTGTAATTTATTTGTTACCTGCGGCAGCGCAGGCCTATGAATATAATTTTTAGTGCAAAAATGGCCGCATTCGCCGCGTCAGGGTCAGCGTGTTTACAATCGGATCATAAACATTATTTTGCAGCGTAAATGAAACGAGGCCTGCCATGATGTGGAAAGTGATTACCAAGCTATAAACCTTTTGCAGCACCTCGCAGTCAGTGGCGACGGACGTGTTTCATTCGATCTTCGACCTTAGCACACTTATCAAAAGATAACATTTCCCGCAGAGACGTTCACATCTCTGAAGCTCCGTTATTTTGCGTTCTCGTAATTTCAAATCACATTTTTCTTTCTTTCTTCAACTTCTCTTATTAAGAAAATTCCCTTGTAGGGAACAAAAAGTGAACGATATAATATTCTTTCTATACAGTCTTTGGTAATTAAAATATGTGAGGACGTAACGTATTCGTAACGTCACCGAGCCGTAAATATGATTTAAAACTTAGATTCAACTTACACGCAACAAGTTACATTAACTCATTTTTAAATGATGAACAAAACAAATGGCAATCCAGTACAATAAGTTATTTAGGTGTGAACCCCATAGCACCCGACTAGATCTAGTCTACTGAACACTACTGAGCCAGTGGCGGGGGGCAGGGCTTGCTGTTTAAGTAGAAGAGTATAAATTTGTAAATGATAATAATTAATTCTCAAACAAAATTTCTTCTTCAAATCAAACTAAAGTACACAATATTCTTAGGAAATTAAACAAGCCTAACACATCTATATTTTTCGTTCGGCATGACAGCGACACCAAACTTTACATTATGTAATCGTGTTTCATTTCTAAGTCTAAGTCTAGTCTAAGCGAAGTCCTTGGCAAGTGAAGTTTTATTGAGTGATAAACGGTCTGGCCTGCTGCGACTGCTTCGGCCGGAAAACAACCTTAATGTTGTAACATCACGTATATTTATACTTTATAAATATTTAAAATAAGTAAATAAATAAAAAAAATATGAAAAAATATTAAATATTTACAAATATTTGTAGTTTCGAAAACAAGAAGTTCAGAAGACAAGAGAAGATAATTAGCTGTTATTCCCGCAGCTGAGGCGGCGAGCAGCGTTGCCACTTGCGACGCAATTTGCATGTTATCTTTGGCGCGGAATGTAACGTTCGCTACAGTTAGGTCGACGGCAAGTGTCGGGCTGAGCGCATTATCAAGTCTAAGCACAACCCCCGCCACTGTTCGACAAGCTCGGTACTCAGACAGACATTTAGAGTTTATTGCGAGGTGACGGTTTTTGTATATCTCGGATACTGATGCAGCGCCGCCACGGCCCGCACTCAGCGCTGTGTCTGTTAAAACTGTGAGCTCCTTCTCTCGTACGCACTCTATGTATTTGTATTTCAATTCGACGTCGAGGCAGTACAATACAGATACTATGTTTTTGTTTACACTATTATCGAGCATATTTTTCTTGTGATTTGTTACTTTTTTTGTACTAACGGTTTGTCAAGATGTTGTTTCTGGAAAATGAAGCTATGAATAAAAGATGTAAGAATAATTAATGAATAAACTTAAATTCTTTTGTTATTTACCGTCAAATACAAACAAATCTTTTCTTGTCATAGTACGGATGGGCGATACGTCATTAACATATAGTGCGGGTAGTATCATTGCATACTCTGCCTCCGTTACGTATCGTGTAAAATTTAGCGACAACACGTTTACAATCAGTTAAAGAATTTAAAATAAACTAAAAATGATCTACTTGTAAAACAGCAGTTTCAGTTAGAGCAGTTTCAGAGAGAGAGAGAGGCAATACTCCATGTAGTGCCGACATTGTAAACTCTGTAAATGTCAGTTCCTAAACCTTCCTCAAAGTTACATTAATATATGTTAGGTAGTAACGAAAAAGTCGTATGCTGCAGTCAGTTGTGCTTTCCGCACACTTCAGGCTTCAGTTATAGTTCACAGAGCCGCTTAGTGGCTCTTGCGGGCTCGTGTCCCCTTCGGTTTTTTGGGTGTCGCGGCACGACGACATTATATTTAAAATTAATAAAATCGTGGACATTAGACATTTATTTTTACACTACAATAAATACATCTTTGTTCAAATATAATGTGCATATGCTACGTGATACACGGACCCACGTGCTCCAAAAACCTGTACCAATTTATTAATAAGCCACTAATCGAATCCCGAAATGTAAAATAAAACAAATATGAACAAAGTAATTTGTAAAAAAAAATATATACATATGAGCAACTAAAGTTATTTTTTTTTTCAAATGAATACCTTTTTTTCATCATCTATCCCGGATGTCAGATCTTACAATGAAATTAATAGAAATGAATCTTAGAACACAAACAAATGCAGCACGAGATACGTTGTCTCACAGACTGACGAGGACTGACACGGTCCGCACGCGACTCGCGCGCCACACCACAGCGCATACCAGATCAGAATACTAACTCTCATTAAACATTATTTCCGAGCAGTTTGAGGAGTCTCGCATCTGCCCGCGATTACTTGCTATCAATTAGAAAATAGAAAGTAATTAGTTTGTGGATTGGCATACCCCCGCAGCGGGCGGCGGGCGGCGCGCGGCGAGCGACACGCGGCGGGCGGCGGCCTGCCCGACACAAGCAAGTCTCACTTAATGAGTTTAATCCACGCGTAAGAAACTTTTACGTTTTATTTCCTTCATAACTCCGTTGTGAACTTTTAATGGCTTCCCGACAAATGCGGCGGTGTGATACGAAGCCTTGAAATTGTTGCTGATTTTCGAATCTAAATCACTTAGAATGAAATCTTTTCAAAAGCAAAACACGACCTACGAAGGAGAATACTACGTAGGAAACTGTTCATTTGTACATATTTAAATTATTTATAACTTTGTCTCAAAGATGGCATTAAAACAAACGGGTCACGCCACGAATACAGAAAGCCGCTTTCGGAAAATTCTTTGAAATGGATGACGTTCTTATTATAATTGTAGCCGAAGACTCAACTTTAACTTCGCTTGAAAGATAAAATAACAGACAACATATTGATAAACCTACCGGTCGGCTACAGGACGCGAGCGGACGTGTTTACTCACACGATTAAACAAGTTGCTGCGTCGGGGTTGCCGTCCGATACGGACACCTAGTAAACGACTCTAGATAAGTACTATTTTTAAAAAAAAATTAAAAAAATTATTTGTTGATAACTGCGGATAGCGGACGGCGTACCAATATATTGTCATTTATTTTATACCCAGTACTACATTCGTGTGTAGGTAATGAAATACCAACAAGTGTCAAACATTTTACCTAAAATTTTTATAAGGCGTAAATATATTCTTTTATTTTTCTTATCATTCTCCGTTCTCGTAGTTTTTTTTTTTTGTAAATAGTGCTACTGCTAACTGGTACACAGTCGTTGGGTCCTTGTAGAATACCAGCGCTGGCTGACCTCGCGAAGGCCAGCAGGCAGCAGAGTAAAGACCCCTTCGAAGTTATTTTAGTACTTCTAGCCTTTAACTTACAATGTTAATATAAAATATGTAATATAATATAAAATCGGCGTGTAAAACCGCGGAGCATTGCTAATTTATAATAAATAGGTATCAAATATGAAAGACAAACGTTACCTACATACCTAGTCGACAAGCAGCGTCGAGCTCGGTCGCGCTCGGATGCGCTCGGCCTTACTCGGCCGCACTCGGCCGTACTCGGCCGCACTCGGCCGCACTCGGTCGACGTCGGCTGAGCCACAGCTTATAAGGAATTATTTTACAGCCGAGTTTTCGATATAAATAATTGTGTTCAGTCAAAAAATTGATCTCTTTATACCAGTACGTATGTAAGTGTTGATCTCATTCTTTCAAACAACTTTTGTGCTACCTAATTACACAATATTAATTATGTTAAAATTTCATGCTTGTACCTATACTACAGTTTACCATGTTTAAAGGTAGGTAGGTCAAAGTAACATAAATTCAGTTTTGTTGATTTAGGAACTAGAGATGGACAAGTGTTGCTATTTTTCGCGGGTTAAGATAATGAAGATAAATACATCGCATTGTTCGCTGCGATCAAATTAATTTTGATTAATCTTTTGATTGATATTAATGACTCCATTCATTAAACTGTGACGCCGAGCATCAAACTGCGAACATTACATTGGTGTTGATTCATTTTGTTCCTTAAATAATAATTTGTCGGAGACCCTGCCGTAACTAAAACTTTACAACAATCGCGCGGTGAGACCACATCTAGTAAGACATATTGTACTTCGGCCGTACTCCGCCTCGCACGGGCGACCTTTAGTCCGGTACACCTCAACTTCCGGTCCTTTCAATTAACCTTTCATACTACCGAGTCGCATAGCAACAATTATATTCTGTTTAGTTACTTTTTAATATAAATTTTAAATCTCTCGGTGTCTCTCACCGTGTCTTAGTAAAAATAATCTTAAAGCTGTAAAAAATCCAATAAACATTAAAGTAATGTCAACAAAAGGACACTCGCCTCGAGCCGCGCGTCCTAAATATAACGAGTGCCGAGTGTCGGCTGACAAGTTCAATATTTGCGTAACCGTCCCGCGGTTTGTTTGCCCAATCGGTTTGCTCCTGCGATAACAGGCGATGCGCGCGCCCGTTCCCTGATGTATGTACACATCAGGGCCCGTAGCCGCACGCTAGGGACCGGTGGTTCGGTGAACTTTTACCGCAATTATAGTATTTTCATAAGGTAAAGATAAGGTACGTAAATCAAATTTAGGAACAGATATACAGGGTCCCGCGAGACGGACCGACGATTCCGTCGGGGCTGCGAGTGCGCCCTGACCGAGAGCGGCGGTGGCGGCGGTGGCGGCGACAGCGGCGACGGCCGCAGAAACAACAGTATATTTATTTACAAATTATAGCATCAGCTTAAATTGTTAGATAATATTCTTAAAACAAACAATATACAGCATTGATCCAATTTAAAAAAATCTTCAATGGTGAAAGGTAGGATTACTGTGAGGAAAATAAAAGAGGTAGGAAAACAGTGAACTGGTTCAGTGACCACTGCAATTCGTCACTCGCTCCTCCCTAGCTGACGAGTTGTGCTCGCTCTCCAACCTCATGCAAAGTCAACGTCAACGACTTATTACTTACTAAACATTGAATCTCTGTTACTAAAAAGTTATTTTCTTACAAAGCTCATTCATTCGAGTTTTTGTTTTCTTCAAATTGCGTATTAATGTAAGTCGTGCTCTCATCCCGGAGCCGTCGTTGATATTCTACGGTTTTCGTGGCCACGTCGCGAACTAGCCTCCGACGTAGGCAGCTCTTCTCTGCTTAACCGTAATATCGAACATATAGCTAAAGTTGCAAATCATTCTGTTTTATGTTTCGTTTAGTACCACCATCATGTATACTAAAACTACTAAATAAAATCTAACGCAAAACAATATACGAATAGTCGAATAGAATAGAGGCGACTCGTAGCTCGTAGCGCGGGACCGAGGACCAAACAGCCGCGGCGCGCAAACATTTGCCGAGCTCTAAGGCCGCGCGGCCCGCTCCTAAACGTGTTGTTCTACCAATTATTGCACGACTGAGCCTCGCTCTAGCAGTCGCTTTTCGATGTCTAAAAACTACCAATATTGGAGGTTGTTTCAACTCGCATATATATTATCCTCGCAGGCTTCATTAGCTGCGAGAGGTTTCCGTCGGCGGCGCATTACAGTGTGATCGATCATAGCGGGAGCGGTGCGTTTCGTTAGCCCGCAACCGGCCTCTCGCGCCGCACTCATACCTCAAGAGACTTTCGGCAAATCAATGTCATTCTAAATCTAAAATGACTCTGGATAGAAGATTTGCCTTCGACGGCTATTACAGCCAGTTTCCGAAAGGTCGGTCAATTTTAATTTACAATAGAAAATAAAAAAAAATGTTTATTTTTAATATATGGATTTCATTCATATTATTACATGTGTTCAAGGAGCCAATGACTTCCCATTCATATAGTGCGCGTCTTACAATTTACGATGAATCTCTTGTTAATCGTAGTTTAACATGATTTTTTGACATAATGTTCATGTAACAAGCAGTGATCGCGGCGTTGGCGTCACTCCGATCGCTTCGCATCGTCTCGTCGTCGTGTGTCGATCGATCGATCGTGTTGTCTTTTATTAAGCAAATAATCGCTTGTAATAGATAGATAACATCCTGAGAACTGCGAGAACTGAGACGTAGAAAGATAGAACTAAGTACATTTATTACCGATAAGCTTACCTTTATATTAATAAGAAATAATCGGCATGTCTCGGCGACCCGGTGTGCCGCTCCGGTATCGTCTTCATGAATTTCAATGAATATATAAAATGAAATATTCATAGGATCTCTTCCATACCTCCGCGCGTCTTGGGAACGATGAATTATAAATTTACGGAAAGGTTTGTTAAATAAAAGCAAGTAACCTTTTTACATTTGACTTGATTTCTACACTTTTATAGTCTTAGGGATGGCGCAAACCTACAGCGGTTGTCTATCTACCTATCTACCAATACCGCCCAAAGCCTACCAATGGAACACTTAATTTTATTAATTGTAGCAGTTTCGTTGTTTTTTCGAATGATTCTTATCCGCGTTTCAAATAATTATTGTGGCTTATTCTGCGAGCGGTTGTATCTATCGACTTATGTCTACATGTTCTATATTGTTTCTGTTATTTAATACGGTTCAACTCAATAGAAAACCATCATTTCCATTAATTATTTATTAGCTTTCACTAGTACATTTTTGCATACCGCCGTAATGTCATCCATTACAAACTATACATGACGCTCAAAAACATAGACAATGATACCATAGATAATAATCACAGACTAGTCTAACAGGACATAATAATAACATAGACAACTAATAATAAATTAGTCTAACACTGTTGACCTCTCACTCGTAGTCGTCGTCGTCGTGGACGGAAGGTTACTGCTGCCGAAGGTCATCGCATTATATTATGTCATGGCTTCGCGATTATTTTCAAGAAAGGTAGAACTTTTGTTTCGTTACACTATCTATACTAACTAGGTGAATGTTATCGGCGCGAGGTTCACCGCAACAGATGTACCGATTATCGAGGCAAACTTGTTCGGCTGTTACCCGATTCATTGGTTGATAACCACCATGCGGAGTACGGAACCACTTAAGAGACAGGTTGTTGCCCGAATCATTACCTATCATTTGCACATTCGGTGCAGATACGTGTATTTGGTTTCCAGCTTCAACATTACAAACAATCATCACAAAGCCTTAAGGAAAAAAAATCATTTACAAAATCCATTCATTTATTTCTTATAAAACAAATAAAGTACAGAATGAAAGAACTCCGGGTCTCCGACTGAGAACAAATCCTTTAATACTTTGCCTTTATTTTAATCACAGTAAAAAGTTTCCGTTGTCTTCTTATAAAGCAACGTGAATAGAATTTCGCTTTAGTGAGCTCGTAGCGGGAACAAAACACTGTCGCGTATCCTGCACCGCGCCGTCTGTCGGCCCGCGTCCCTCACACAACACGCAACAGCGGACCGCACGGATGTTACTTTTTACAATCAATAGCAATATTGTACTTTGTGCTTTTATAATTTATAAATACATATGTATATGTTACTCATTACCAACGACAACATGAACAAAGTACTCTCACTGGAACCTAATAACATAGCGACAAATTACACTAACTTTAAATGCTTATAAAACAAAGTTTATCCTTTTAGAATTTATAGAACATTGTTCTTTCTCATTTTAAATTTTTTGCACACAAATATTACTATCCTCCTCCTCCGCAATGTAGTTGTCCCAACATTTGTGAAGGAACAGAAACAAAATATTTGACAAGCATTTACAAAACATTATATATTTAAACATTTACGACAGAATCTAAAAAGCAAGTTGCACAAAAATATGTACGTTGTTTTAATGCAATCTACTCCAACGTATTGTATTGTATCCTAGGGCGGCGTAATAGAACAAAACTAATTGAATAGGAACGAGTACAAAGGACGATTCTTAAAACTATGCTCTTTACAGCTAGGCTCGGCTACTTCACCACAGCTTTATGTATTAAGAGGCAGAAGTGCTAATGGTTAGGCAGTTAAAAACATACCTCACGCCTGTATTCCACGACGGGATAGGCAGAGGTGCTCCTGGTGCACCCACATTAAGTTAGACAGTTAAAAACATACCTCACGCCTGTATTCCACGACGGGATAGGCAGAGGTACTACTGATGCACCCACATTAAGTAACACTGTTAAAAACATACCTCACGCCTGTATTCCACGACGGGATAGGCAGAGGTACTACTGATGCGCCCACATTAAGTAACA
>JAABKM020057491.1:1515-13795 GCA_016277805.2 Papilio aristodemus | reverse complement strand
ATAATCATCTGGTGATCTGAACAGAGTTTTAATAAATAAAGTCTAAAACTTATCTAGAAATATTGATATTTTTGTTAACAACACTAAGTAAATCCACTCCGTTGCCAAAACTCATCTTTCTACATAAAGACAGAATAAAATGTTTGACTTTAGCTATCTTTATGCTATATAGATGCAATGCAACTATGCATAGTATATGAATCAGGTGAATTTGTGGGTAGTTTAAAAAAAGTTGGCTCTAATCATTTTACTAGGACATTGTGGAAGAAACGAATAAGAAATCTAAAACAAAAGAAAATGTTTTTTTTTTCCCACCATTCAAATAACACATTTTCCGGTGTAAGGTATAGGTTTCTTACTAGGTCTTCCGATATATTAAAATTCTATCACCACTGAAAACCAATTATGTTATTTATTAACTCCAAGAATATAATACAAACCTTATTTGCTCCGTGAGTAAGAAAGCTATCGCGTCCTATATATAATTATAGCTCGTTGAGGCGGCGTAATGGCTCCTCGTTGAAGATATTGAGATTTTTCTGCATATGCTAATTTTCATTACCAATTTATCCATTTTACACTCTTTATTATGTTATATTATAAGAATTTGTTCCAATCATATGGGAATTAAATTCGGGCGGAGTGTAAAGTTAGTTTATACTTATAACAGATTTTTTTTTAATTTTTCTTAGATAGATTTTTATGGGGAGTCTTAGGTTAAACGGTAAACCGGTGCAGTGCCTGAGGGCCAATCTAATCCTTCGCCTCTGAATATATCGTCGTCCAATCCATATTTCTTATCTTATACCAAAACTATTGTATCATTTTTATACCATATACTCACGCCAAAATACACAGTTCGAGGTAAACTCGATCCCACCTCTTGCACTTTTGGTCATTCAATCAAAGGACATATTGAATTCAAGTTGGTGATTGCACAATATTGTTCATTCTCGCAGTGAAAAACATGTAACGATATTTATTTTCTATCTAACCTTCCGTAAAATTATTATAATTTTTTACCATTTTGATCAGTCTAATTTGTAGAAAACAAATAATTGCTACTTAATAATAATTTCAAAAACTTGGTAGAACTATACTTTAAAGAAGTTATTTCTTGTAGTAAGTTGGATAGCATGTAGATACGTGCTGGTGTGATTCATACATTAATATTTATTTGTATATCTGTATAATATTAAGTGTTTTAATTCATAATTTATAAGAAAAAAATAAATAAAACATTTTTGACATATATAGAGTTTATTGAATATATATGTTCTAAGATACACATTTAGTTAAATAGACATTTAATAAAAGCCAGCAAAACATAAGTGTAACGTATTATAACATTCTTGAAGTTTTGATACATAAAGTAATTAATTTGCTTGTTACTGTGTAAACATTTTAAACTTATTAAGTAAATCAAGAAAAATATTACTTATTACAATTAAATAAATATAATTCAAGTTAGTATAATATCTAAAAATAATATTATGTTTTAAAATAAATATACAATCAAACCATCAATATGTTTAACAAAAAAAAATACTGGCTTTGAAGTTACTACTTAAGTACACCTACATATATTAAAAGAGTTTAAATCTTATACATACATTACTGGTCAATTATATTTTGAAAATGGAAGTTGTATATATTAAAATCGAAAAACAGCCTTCAATAAAATAGATATATTTACAATATATTAATCTATATATAAAATAGATAACGTAAGAAACGGGCGTAGTAAATTCGTTCGCACCATTTCAAATCACATCTGAATCATTCTCATCACAAATTATAATATTATGAATTAAATGAAAATAGGAAAAGAGCCTTAAAAAATTAGAGCAATTAATTTATTTATACATAATAACTCTGTTTCCTGTTTAAAATTGATCCTCCCGAATGAGATTAAAATCTGTTTAAACCTTGTCTTTGAAAACTTATCTTGGGATAAAACCCCACAATAAAAGTTTTGATACAAAAATATATTTTTTCAAATGTGTACGGAATAATTTTATGTTTTGTGTTTTTGATTGCAAATAAAATAGAACAATCTGTAATAATTTTGCAATTTAAAATATCATAAATATATACATGACTATATTTTATAATAAATATACTTTTAACTTACTTTTAAAATAGAAAATTTGCTCAAGGGACGGATATGTCCTGTAAGCTTCCGATTGAAAAAACATGTTTATGACCACCCATCCATGCGAACGACCACTACTTCAGAAGGTGATAAATAATATAAATCTGAGTAAACAGTGAAATCAGAATAATATATCTAGACTTTTCATAAAAACAAATGTAATAGACAGAAGTGACCAGTAAAAGATCTGCCTTACTAGGACGATATGGCGACAACCACCAAAACCTACCTAATCCTTTTTGTAAAATCGTCGCCGGATAGAGTAGCCACAGCATCTCTTGCGAGAGCGAGCCTTAACTCGTGGCAACACTTTTAAAATTTCGATTTAGCCATATATTTCGATATTGAAACACAGCCGGCAATGTTGCCATGGCATCGTAATGAGACAGATCATCTTAATTTTAGGTTCGTTTTAATGCTATTAGTTACATCTACAACATTTAATAACAATTTAATGTTTAGCTAAATATGAAAGATGATAAAATGTGATAAAATAGGTACAGTAAAAGCCACTTATTCGGAGGCAGGGGGGGGGCAAAGACTTTATGTATGTTGCTATTATCGCGTATATGAAATGGTAATTTGTTAAGAATTGTGGGGTTAAGTTCCAAGATCCCGAAAGAAAAAAGGATACTAATGTAAAGTTTATTTTTTAAGAAATTTATAAGAAAACAAGTAAATAATAATTGATAATTATATAATTATAATAATAATAGTTTTTGTATAGGGTAATTAATAATTTAGTAACGTTTCTTGTAGTAACATATTTTAAAATCGGGATTATTTTTCAGCTTTGGTATTAATAATTTACCGTTATAAACTTAGACATGTCTCCATTGATGAATATTAGAATAAAGCCGCAATTTTAAATCTCGCGAATAAGGAGCTTTTACTATATTACAATAAAATGTGGGTATGACATTTATTTTAAACACTATGTTAAAAGCTTTTTATCATACTAACATTTAAATAAATTATTTATATCTACGTCGGTTAAGCCTCCACTAATAAAAGTAGTTAAAATGTAAGAAATAATTAATAAATAAGAATAATGTAAAGAAAATTCGAACAAAACTCGGGGAATATTTCAGATATGCTAAACATTTTTAACAAGGTTAATATGTACATTTTTGCCCAGTCGCAATCGGGATGGGTGCGGGAGCGAGGACCCCATAAATAGCGATGTTTGTAGCCCCTCCCTGGAGGGCGATGATCGTAGTGCCCCCTCTTTTAGGATTTTTTTAATGACCGATCTCCTTCCCGATTGCAACTGGGCAATGTACCTTCAACGTTAATATACAAGTGTCCGTTAATGACGTGTACAACGGTAGATAACGTGTTACTTGGCCGAAAATGTAACGATTTAACCCAACTTACCTTTATCCAACTTGCTTACTTTCGGTACTAGAGGGCTTCAGAGTTGATGAAAATTTTTGTTTGAAAAACATTTAAAAATTATCAACTTTGAATCCCTCCAGTGTTTAAATTAAGCTGTACACTTAATTTTCGGACGAACATCCTGTATAAGGATCTGATATTATACCTACAAATTGATAATGCGCGTAGCGAGACTAAACTTTTTTTTCTTATTATCTTGTTTACTGCTATTGATATTAAGTTTTGTTATTATTATTTTGTTATTATTATCGTACCCCACTTGTTAGTTTTAAAACAACGAAAATAAAATACAGCCTTAAGTAATTATACAGAGAAATCTCAAATGGCACACAAATAACCTAATCGATTATTTGTACGAAACTTCTAAGTTCAGCTCGTTACGATGAACGAGGCAATCTTTCTGAAAGTGGAATACCGCGATCACAGACCATAAAACAGAGAAAAAAAAATTATTTAAATATTTGGTTTAATTTTGAAAAGGTTCTATGCATTTAATATTTACTATACTTTTAGGTAGTGATGATGTTATGTTGTTACTTTGACAAGATGTCAGCGCATTATCAAATTGAGGAAGTTATATTCAGTAACAATTTTTGGTACCATGAACATAATAACAAAATATACAGTTTTTATATTCTTTAACAGGAATCATGAAATTACATATTTAGAGAAAAAAAATTATACTACTTTTTAACTACTATGTGCTACTACAATACTATATTATGTGCCCTAATGTATTAACATATACTAATCTACCTTTTTTTGGATTTTTTATAATTTTATATTTTTTTTTGTAGTATGATTGAATATTACCAAAATCGTGTGGGCAAAATCGTTATCCATTTTACGTGCAATTAGTTGTGTAAGTTGTCTAGTTTCATTGTAGTCAAAATCATTGTAATTGTTTTGACGAAACTCGTAACTTTATAGTATTCATCGCAGTAATTGTATCCATAAAATCGATATCCATATATGGGATTTCGGTAATGCTCCCGCCAAGACGTACTAAAACAGGGCTGTACCTTCATTTCTCAAATAGTTTTTAATCATTCTAAACATGTACAATTCCGATAATCACGTCTTATGACATGCAACACTTCCTTAGAGGTACATCGAAACGATGGCAACCAACTATTCTAAAACTACGACTAATTTTTTTGTAATTTTCAATTTTTAACTTTTTTTGATTTTTAATTTTTAACTTTTTTTTTGATTTTTAATTTTAAAGTTTTTTTTTATTTTCAATTTTTTGTTTTTTTTTTTTATTAATTTTCAATTTTTATTTTTTTTTTATTTGCAATTTTTGATTTCTTTTTATTCTATTTTTTTTTTCGAAGCATATTTGGCTACTGCGGATTAAGAAACAAATACAATAAATTGATCTCATCTACTAGAATATATTATAATTATTAAATAATTTCAAATGATACAGTCGTTCCTAAGTACTTTCTACACGCGGCCCTTCTCTTTTCGCATTCCTTCATATATTATACTTGTCTTTCATCGGGTCCATCTGACCGAAGGGCGCCTTTGCCTCTTCCGTTTCATCTGTATATTATTTTATATATTATTACGAAACTTATTCTATTTTTTTTTTGTATTTTTTTCATAGGCATGCTGTATTATTCTAAAACATTTTCGCGCAAAATCGTTAGCCGTGAACATATGCATTTTTCGTCGGTATGTCTCGATATATTTTTAATATATATATACGTGAATATCTATGTTTTATAATATCTTTATAATTTATAAATGTGCGTCCAATATATTAGACATTTAAACATCAATATAAAATTACTTTATCCGAGATAAATCGACTAATTCAATTCTTAGCCAAAATAAGTGCTATATGATGTTAAATGATCCCTAAACATCGCTTAGAACGTGGCGACTTAGCAATAAGTACCACCTTGGCTAAGCCTGTGCCTTAGTACATTTCTTATATTAATAACACTTTATATATGACATTGATAAAATTTACATCTAAAAGACATAGAAAACAGCTGATTATAATCTGCGCCGTTTACTATTTCAGATGTTCGAAGACTTTATTGAAAATGTGAAATTGATGTTAAATTATGTATACAGATGAAGTTATTAAAATAAATATTTAGAAAATATTCAGAAAATAAAAGTTTAGAATTTCTCACTAGTAGTCGTTTTTAGAAAATGTAAATTATTTTTAAAGCTTCGTAAAACCCTTTGTCCGTAATTTATTGTAATTTACAAGCAGTCTAAACATTTACGAATTGAAGCACATTATTCCGATAAACGGTACGCCGCATATATAAACAAAATAAAACATACATTACGCCTGTATTCCCGAAGAGATAGGCAAAGGTGCAATTACTGCACCCACATTTCGCCCTATATTTTCCGTCCCATGGTGTGATAGGTGGCAAGCCTATCTCCATATCGGGCACACCTTCCAAACTCCGGGCTGATATTGAGTAGAAAAAACTCAAAAATTATTTTTGCCCGACCCGGGATTCGAACCCGAAACCCCAACGTACATGAACAAAAATATAATAAAGCCAATTACGTTCTTTCAAATATGTGAAGACGATTTTAAAATTTTAAAATACTTTACAAACATCCCTGTTTCCCCTAACATGTACCTACACAGTGATGTGGAATTTATATCGATGTTTTTGATATGTTTAACTACGGCGTTTACGGTATTCGCAGATATGTTGCTCGTTCCTCGAATTAAAAAATAATAATCATCAAATATTTTTTAGTACGTGTGGGATGATATACGACTTATTAGTAATAGAAACACGATGTCCTATAAAAACCTCATATTTCAAACTTTTACACAACGATAGGGTCATATTTTTTGTTAATTTATAAATATGATTCAAGTTTTTTTTTTCAAAACATTACTCTTAATGTAATATAACTCTGCCTATTGGATTGTAGGTTTGATGAACTGCAATGTCAAGATGTTATATGACAGATTGCACAATTTGCCTCAGCAAACAAGGCAAAGAATATAACGTATCGTTCTCTGCGATATTTTTACGGTTTGCTTTATTTTTCTTAATAATTATTAATAGAGTAAACTATGGACGCACATTTGAAATACCAGGCCGTTTAACGACCTTCTGGGTCCGAAACCGAACCTCTGGGAGAGTATATCTCATTGATGTTTGTATTAACTTGTACGAAAACGTTCGTATTGTATTCAGCCGGCGGAATGTTGACAGAAGAGCGTCTGCGCCGGTCAGAAAGCGATCATAATTCTAGTGTCTCTCTAGAACGGTAAGCAGCTCGTTGAGGAATACGAGCCTGTCTAAAGACGTTAACTCTAACATCGCTAGGAGCCGTATACGTGCTTCGTCTGTTCCGGGAATAGTACGATCCTGACACGGTGTTCTTACAAAAGCAGTAATTACACAGATAAGCGTAAGCGTGTCTAAAATCCCTACTTAGAATGCTGTAGAACGTGCTGGTCACGACGGATCGAGTGACACCCAACCAGGCATATTGATAGAACCTTGAATCGCTGGTGTTTGGGAACTTGTAAACAATAATAAGGAAAGGCAACCAGGTAATAGCGAATAGAATGTACGCCAATATATTTAACATAGCCAGAGAGTAATCGTCATCGAAGCTTTGAGATCGTCTATATTGTATTTGTTCGAATCCCCGCTTTTTGATACTTAATGAAGTAGCCGTAAGAAAAGACACTGTTATTAAACATGGAAGTAAGTAAAATCCAATCGAGGTATATATTCTGTAAGTGAAAAATCCGTGATGTTGGCGCAGGCAATAGTCGTAGTCGAAGCGTTGAAAGGTACCGATAGCAGAAGCGGCGATACTGCTTCCGTATACTAAAACGATTCCGGGGGAGATGGCAAAATCCACAAACTTCCGACAGGTCTCCGTTGGACAACTCAGCCGACAATAGTGCTCAATAGCAGTTAGCTGTTGACAAAATGTTAATATTGTGAACTCTTTTCCTGTCATAAATAGGATAGGGGGCAAAATATTAATTCATAATATTAACCACTTCGAGTAAAGCTAGGTATTTGAATATAAGGATTGGAAACAAAAATCCTGTTTAAAAAAAACTTCCCTTCTTTGGTGTACTTCAAAATTCTTTATATTATTAAAGGGAATAGTATTATTATCCCATTAAAAGGAAGAATGAAATCTGAAACTGTTTTAAAAGTAAAACTTACCATAAAGAACAGGGAGTATGAAGATGTTGATAACGTTGTCAGAAATTGTAGGACGTAACACACGTCCGGGTTGTCCCATTGGCCCGACAGTAGTACTACAACCGATACAGGCATTACGCCAGCAGTTATGATGAAGTCCGCTATGCCAACCAGAGCCAAGAATGTATTACCTGTTAAATGAAAATAAATTGATATTCTCTGCTTATTGTGTACATAATTTTAATTTAACCTATTTGAATTAATTATAACCTTTCATGTAAAAATGTGTACTCTGTTCCAATTGAAAACGGTAGCAATCTAAACGGCACACTTCAACTTTTACATTGAAATTCAAAAATATTTTGGATATTCCACTTTTAAACACTTGTTCTCACGATTTCCACAAAATTACATTTTCGAAGAAAATACAAAAAGTGAAATCTTTTATTCTTCACTTGGAACAGAGTATAATTGTTGTCTTTATTATTTGCTTCGAGTGCCTAAATTTAAGATTTTTGTCGAGTCTATTTCTTGAATTATGTCCCAATTGTGGATAGAATGTAATGATTACTAATATGATTCATAATATTACAGAATCATTAGAAAGTATTGTTTTTTTACTATGATTAAAAATCTATTCTATAATTTTTTAAGCTATGTTCGAAAACAGGCCAGCAGTCATTTGTTAAAAGTTTAAGAGCCCTGAAGCAGAATTCAATTGGTTGTTAGTTGTATCCATATGTATTGATGGAGAACCCTGTGCATTTCAAATCTTTTTTATCCAAGTTCCATTACTCTATCGCTATGGAAACAAATTTGAAAATAAAAATATTGTAAAATGATAAAAAAAAAACATCACATTGCTGCAAAACTCTTCTTATTGACTTTATTAAATATTGTTGTTCTTCACAAACAAAACTATTGTAAAGGATTTAAGTATAACGTCAAAACTATCTGAGCTACTTTGTTCTTCAACGATATTTCGTAAAATAACATTTCTTATTTGAAAAATCAAATCCTATTAAAAATACTATAAGAAATATAAACTTACCTTTCTTTCTTAATTTTTCTTCGACAAAAAATGTGGAGATGAAGAAACCATTCATAATGCTGCCAAAAACACATAGTGCAAGTACGAACAATAAACGGCTGACTTTGGGCCAGTCGTGACTTAGCGCTATTGGTGAGTAAGTGCGGTTGGAAGCACCCTGGCCACTTGAGCGGAGAAGCGCCACAATGGCAGTAAAGTTTTCGCCTGAGAAAATAAAACGAAGTTATAAAACTATTTTTTGTATTATAAAATTTACAATTATGCATAAAAATTAGTTTAGCAACTAATTTGCAATAAGCCTAAAGCATGATTTAAAAAACACCGTCACGGTTTTTTCATGTAAAGTGCAACATGCTCATTTAAAACTAACGCTGCTTGAGTATATTTCCACCATCTCGTTTCGACTAGCTCGCCCAAGAGAAGCCCTAAAGGGCCTTGATGAGCTTATCATGGATGTATGTACGAATATTGGAATATCGATAAGTATCCCTTGATTCATGATGATGGTGATAATAAAAGTAGCATTTTATTTCATACTTTTATTTTCCTTGTTCCAAAGGTATGTCATAGTGAGTATGTGCGTACTTTGCAGTCCTGTGCGTTCATAAGATCCATCAATGAAGTGAAGGAAGTCGAGAGGATACTCTCGCTTGTTATTTACTTACTAGGACATACTTGGCTTCTACTGATTTAGGTTTAAATTGACAAGTTGTAAAATCATACTGTTCTTGTGATGAGTGACTAGAAAGTCACGAGTATAGATAGGTGATGCTTTATGTTCTGGTCTACCTTAAAAATCTCTGGGTCTACTTTAGTAAAGTGTTAAATAAATTGGATCATTTACGTAAACTTTGTACTTAGTTGACGTGTACTTGGTCCATTTTATTTCCATTTAAATCCTTTTGTGATGTTACGAAAAACTGTAAGTTTGTAAATCCTGGATGTCCCATTGTGTTCCATAATATATTTGCAAACTACATTAAAAGTTTAAGATGGGTACTGTAATGAACACTATCTGTTACAGAACTATGATCCCTTTAAAAACGTCGCGAGCAATATAAAAATATTTTGTACTCTAATTAGCTTTAAATAATAGAAGAAACCTTGCACTATGTGACTTTTCAAAATACAATGATATTATACAATGAACATACTAATAACCGTATTGTTAAAACTATGACTATAACGCTAGCAATTATTAATATCGTATATATTTGTCAGAAAAAAGTGCATAATTTTTTTATATAAGATGTTTTAAAAAGCTTTAATTTATTAGTCCAATGCAAACACTCAAAATATAAATCCGTACGCAAATCTATTGACTAGAATAAAGCAAATGTTATAGTGTAAATAATCTATATTAGTGAAGAAAAAAGGATAAAAAGAATAAATATTGAGAATAATAAGATTTTACCAAATAACAAGTTTTTCTAAAAGAAATGCTTACGTGTTGTCTATATAAATATATATACATAAACCCAATGTAAGCATGGAAAAAGACGATAAACAATTATATAGGAATAGATCAAACATAATTTTTAAAAAATTTCGCATTAGCTTATAGTGCGCTAGCGAAATGTATTTATTGTAGTTTTTTACTAACTGTTTATAAAGATTATTTTCATTTAAAATAATAAAAGTTGAAGATAAAATATAATAAGAAATTTTGGAATATGTAAGTTTAAATACTTAATAAAATAACTTAAAAAAAAAGAAGAAAATAAACTCAGATACGAGAAGTTCACCTGTTCAGTTTATACGAGACAATGTAATGCAGAGGCGAAGAAGTCCTGTGAAAAAGTCGAAGCATACCAATATGAAGCCGATCTTTTAATTGACATGTGATATTTTACTTCCAGGAGGATATAGGAGCTGGAAGTATCAAAATTTAGAAAGGGATCAGCGTAAATCTCTTTATAATAACTAGGTTTGTGAGTCTGTGGTCGTTGAACAAAGCTCGTGGTTGCTGAAAAAATTTGGCTACCAGACAGAATGCCCCATGAAATAAGCAGATTCATGGAATCCCAAGAAAGATCCTCGAACTGTTACTTATTGCCCACTTAGGATTTCGTTTTGAGGGTATCAAGAAAGTTGAACCTCGGCAAGATCAGAAGCGTTTATGGGATTACGAGATGCACAGTTTTTTCAGAAATTCCCTTAAAATCCCCTTCGTTCTATACTTGAACTCTACATCCAGTTAAGCAAAACTTTTTGAAACCTGTCAGTTTAAATGTTTGCTTCGATACAAAAGTTAAAACAGGCAAACTTTGAACAAATATTACAGCTTAATAATGTTCCCTTTCTGATACATTTTTTTTATTCGTAACAAGAAGAAATACTGGTTCCTTAGCTTGATTGCTTCGAAAAAGTCTTTATTATTTTCCGACAATTGTTATATGCTCTGAGATCCATCTGTTGTAAAAATTTGAAAAAAGAAATGTTTTAAAAAAAAGTAGCAGACATCTCCAATCGCGATTCCTAGAACCTTACCTTTAGATCGTTTTCTCGGAGTCATTAACAAGAATAAAATAAAATTCTCTGTTTATGGATATTATGTGGGTAGTTTCAGTTACGCCAGCTGGGAAAATATTATAAAAACATTAAAACTATAGAGCAGCAATATTTTATAGAATCGACAAATTGTCTTTAGATTCAAGAGAAACCTTCTAAGATTCTCTTTGATTGCGTGTCTAATTGGAGTGCGTATACTTATATATCCATATAAGTTACGTTCAAGTATGGCATTAGAATCCTTTTAAATCTAGGAAATGAACTGATATTTATTTTCTTCGGTACTTAGCATGACTCAAAAAACGATACAAGGTACAAAAAAGTACCCTCTTTCGAGAAATAAAGAAACGTGCGACGTCGTGCCTGTGATAGTCCTGCAATTGTGTCTGACTAGTTGAGTCACTTCACTTTTACTCTGTCTCTGCTTTTGCTAGTGTATATCTTGCTTCCAGAGTTATGTCTTCATATCGAAATTGGACATAATAGTTTAAATTCAGCAATGCCGGCCAATCTGCAATGCCTCTCTTTGTGTCGAACTCTACTCTATATGCAAAATTAGCTCACCACCGGAAATAGCCGTGGTGAAACTTCTTTGTGAGAAACCTGGTTTCTTCGGAGGTCAGTGCGTAAATTGCTTCGTTCGTTCTCTGGATATCAATAAGTAAAATTCAATTCCTTCTATTGTCCTTCAGAATTGGTAATGGTTTTAACGCGCCTTCCCGTACTCCCACTTTAAAACGCTGTTCCTAAATCCTGATAGACCACCATAGTCCACCTAGCCCAAAAAAGGTAGCTCGCATCCGTCCACCAAACGATTGAGTCGTTTCAGACTAGGATTGACACAGCAGAGTGTAACAATATCTCTTGCCGGCCCACATCCTCATAAAAGCTTGAAGTGCTCAGCAGAGTAAAGTAGTTTCTTTTGCCGTCCAACAGTCTCCAAAAAGCTTGAAACGCTCAGCATAGCAAAGTAGTACTTTTGCCGGGCCAATATTTCTA
>JAABKM020056380.1:0-13828 GCA_016277805.2 Papilio aristodemus | reverse complement strand
ATTGCGTAGTACGGAAGCTCCGACTTCGTTTATGTTTTCCTCTGACCTTGTTGTCCTTTTGGGCCCCTTAGGTTTCTGATTGAGGGTCGAACCGGTAGCCTCGAACTTTCTGACCCACGCCCTAATCAAACTTTCACTCGGACACTGTTTTAAGTCATGCAATCCATAGTGAGAGCGAAATAAACGTCGAACAATAACGCCCGAATCGGCATTTTTGTAATAATTTTTAACACAGAACGCACGCTGTTCACCCGTGAAGTGCTCCATCGCGACTAAATTTCCGAGAACCGAGCTACAGATCCCCACCTCCCGCGCTCCGCTCCCTTACCCCGTTCCAACGCTATAGCGATTTTAAATTGGTACGCCTCCGTGGCCCACCCTGTATATGTGAACTTGGTTCATTCTAAAAAAAAGTGATTCTTAAATATTTATTAATGATGCCTGCTGCGGATCACATTACTATCCGATTTTCCACTAATATCATAGGTCTTAAAACATAAAATTTATGTGTAAAATTCAGATTTTGAAGTAGAAAATGTCTTAATTAGAAAATTTGTTCTTCAAAAAATATGTTTGTTTCTTTTTAGCACCAAAGGTTTTCTCATTAGCGTTCTCCGTGATCAAGAAGTTCATGCACGAGTACACGATATCGAAGATCAAGATCTACGGCACGGACACGAGGAAGTGGCAAGCACAAGTGCTGGAGCTGATCGACAAGGATCAGCTGCCGGCGCACTACGGCGGCACACTGCTGGACGAGAACGGCGACCCAAGGTGTAGCCTTATGGTAATTAATATATTTTTTTAAAAAAGGCTATAGATTCGTGTATTGGTAATAATTGATCTACCATGTTTAATTTATATAATAAGATGTCTTTCTTTTGTGAAGAACCTAACAATCAATGTATTTTCTTTTTGTTTTTACATGTAGTGTTTTTTTTACATCGGACCTGATGTCAGGTGGTAGTGTATTATATTTTGGTTAATTAAGATTATTTAACTTAAAAATAACTATACAAACCAGTTTAAGGTCACTTTATTAATGCTCAAATTAAATTTTATAACGCAGGTAAAACCGGGCGGTAAAGTTCCTAAAAGCTACTATTCAAAGAATGGTCCCAGCGAACAGAGCAAAGAGTACAAACGAGTCACGGTGAAGACTGGAGAGAAACATTCTATTGATTTACTTTGCATGGAAGAGGGAAGTGTTTTAAAGTACGTATTGTTTATTTTTAATTTATAAAATTATAAAATAATCTAAGAGTGCTTTTACATTCATACAAATTATAATTGTTCAGGTGGGAATTCGGTGTGGACAGTCACGACATTAAGTTCCTGATAAAGCGCAAAGATGAGGACGGAAACGAGAGCATCGTGCATGGCCCTAGGAAGGTGGCCGAAGGGCCTGTGGACGTTGGCTTCTTACCTGTCACTGGACCTGCTACTTGTAATTTTTTTGTAACTTAAAAAGTGCGCGAGCGTACCTCGCAGCTCGCACTCGATTGGCTATCACATATTTCAAATTGATTTGGGATCAATTTTGACATATTTTTTTTAATTCTTATTGTTTTCTAGTCACAAATTAGTTCATTATTATATCTTGTTCACAGATTCCGTGATATTTGACAATAAAAGTGCGTATTTGCGCAACAAAAAGGTGTTTTACGATGTGTTGATCTCGGTACCCGAGCGAGACCTCAACATGTCGGACGAGCCTGAAGACGCCCTTGAAGCTACCGAGAACACCGGAATCACGGAGAGCGCCCAGCTTTGAACTATTGAAAATAACCTAAAAAACTATTGCAATGTTACTTGAGCTCAATTTGTACGATCGTACTCAAAAAGTCGTTACAATTAAAAAAAAATAGACAACAATAAAGACGTTAATTTATACTGATATAATTAAATTTAAAAAAAAACTATTAATGTTAAGGTGCAAAGGTACAACGGGCATACAATAAATATTATAAAATTATTCTTCAATTTTAATTATTATTAGACAAGATTTTTACGCATGTACATAATTTTTATTTTCATTGGCATGGTGCGTATGACATTCCGTTTCAACGCATAATTTTTATGCTGATTGCTTTTTAATGGCATCTATTTTCTTTACGTTTATAAAAAGTAATCAATACAGCGCCGCACCACGCTGTGATTAACATGAGGTTATTTAAGTATACAATTAGCGTAATTATAATTAATGTAAAAACATATTCTGTGATAAATTTATTGAAATATTCACCATACCATACCTTTTGTATCACATACATTCCTTCCAGTAATGTCTATGTTTTTAGCTTGCTTCTATATTATATTAACTAAAAATTCAGCGTATTAATATTAGACTATTAGCTTCCTGTTTAAAAAATACAGAACTCACGGATTGAGTGCACATGTCTTACATGAACTTCGCAAGCCTGCAGGGTATTTACTTTATTCGTAAATTTAATTTATTTATAAATATGCATATTTATAAATAAATTAAATTTACGATTGACGATTGTTAACTCAATGTAACTTTCAAACTCCAGTTTTTAATCATAATTTACCATATTTTAGATATATACAGGTAAAATATCTTAAACTCCGCTTCGACGCCCCATAGCTCTCTATAGAGAGAAGGGGAAATGTTCAATGTACAATAAAATGTAGAAATTTATTTTTTAGAGACCTAATTGTAAATTTTGCTGTTGTTTTTGTATTTATTTTGTAATAAAATGAAGTGGAAGTAATTTTCTTATTATTTATTTAACCTTTTCTGCGATACTTGTTCACTTTACTTACTAAGTTTCGTGCCTTTGTATTGCAAAGAGCTTAGCTTACATTCGGAATAATGCAATTAATAAGCATTTGTCTTTGTCTAATAAGTAGAAAAAATGGTTGTCATTTATTTGGATAGGTGATAAATATAAAAACAATTAATACATTTTTTATTTTCAAAAATATACATATTTATTGTAGAAATGTTTGCTTAAGTTTATTTTACATATGTAAACAAAATATATTGTCTTATAAATGCATACTAAGCTGTAATATGAACAACGATTTTAGTTGTACCAACATAATAGAAACAAAGTTAAAGCACAATGAACCATTGATTGGTGCCACAGAATTATCCCATGGTATTATGATGGACAAAAATGCACTATTGTTAATAATAAATACAAATTTTATGAAACTTCCTCAGAATATACATGTAATTCTTAATATATTTCCCCTGGTTTCAGTCGTCTTCTTCAAAAAGCATTTGCAAAAGATCTCTCTTAGTACACTGACTTCCTTCCAGTCTCTGAACTCCTTTCCACTTGATAATTGTTGGAATTACCAGAAGCTTTGTGCGAGTGTCTGTCCTGAATGGGCAAGCTTTGTCTTTCCAGCTGAAAATACAAATGTTGTTGTTAATTGGGCAAAAATAAAGCAAAGTACAAATACAAACAATATTACTTTGCTTGGGCACAGAAATCAATAACATTGATAACAAATGAGGTCAGAATAGCCTTGTTTACCTTTGATATACACAATTGAAATTCCTATCATAGTACTATTTTTATAACCAGTTAGTGTTTCTGAAATAGATTAGATATTTTTTTATCAAAATAAGAACATACATGTTAGCCTTATCAAATAATCTATTACTACATCTACTAGTTAACTGTAAATTAAGTGCCTAACATGGCTACTTGTTGGTTAAAATACTATCATGAACTTACAGGAATATAAAACCATAAAAATATTTCTATGCCAATGATTTTGTCAATTCTACATTGTAGCAGGGATGTTTCTTGTGTTTTGATAAAAATAATTATAGAGAAGTATGTATAGAACAGTGGGATATGTATTACATATGTACTCACTAATCTCTATCACCAACATCAACATAAGCAAAAATGATGTTTTTTTTCAATTCATCTAAAAATGATTTGACAACCGGTTCAGCTGAAAAACAAATAAAATGATTTATGGTATAATGCAAGCATAATGTATTCTGAAGAACATAATATGCAACAATCATCTATAAAGAGTAACCACAATCTGTAAATACTTCATGTAACATATATTAAAAGTTTCATTACAGACAGTTGTCTGTAATATGGATTATTCAAACAATGTGCTCTGTTATTATTTGTTACCCATTTGACAATAAATACACCAACTTCTCCCATTTTCTTTCTTACTCCCAGTAAAAAGGAAATATACATTAGGACCATTTTGAGGTAATTTATTGACGAAAGTAGAAAACTCTTCGTGATTATTCAAAAACTCTTCTTTCACTTTAGGTTTAGCCATCATACCCAAATCGTATCAAAAAATGTCACCAAATTTATTCTTATTTAATAACTTACATTGGCAATAGTAACCTCAAAAGAGTTTCAATACTCGAAATAACAATTGACAAAGGAGTTTCAGAGGTTTTATTCAATACTTGATTTTTAAACATTGTTTATGAATTTTGAACTGTCAACATTACATTACAGAAGATTACCTTCGACGCAGTCTGGGCACCAACTTCTGCCATCGGCGTTTTTTGATCCACTGAAATAAAGCAAAACTGGAGGGCCTTTTGGATCGATAGTATCGGTATATTTAGAAAATTCTTCAAAACCTTTGATATTAATCGCAGTAACCATTTTTATACGGCAATCTGTCCACTATGTTAACGCAACTTGATATCAATTCTGTATTATATTATCTTTATCTAGTAATTAAAAAACATCGCCGATAAATAATTTGACATGTATCTGTCAGTTGTCATAACAATTTCATGATATTTGGTTTTTAACTTTACAGAATAAAAATAATATAGTAGAAAAATAATAAATATAGTAAATGAGTAAAATAATCAGTACTTTAACGAAACATTGATAAAGGAGGAAGAACATAAAATAATTATAGAAATTTTAACTTTCACAAGCTTCTTAACGTTTTAAAAAAAATATACATCTCACACCTGCATTCTCCGAAGGGGTAGGCAGAGGCGTAACTAGTGCACATATCACCATTTGTTTTTCTGTTTCATAATGTGATAGGGGCGAGCCAATATCGGGCACAAATTTCAAACTTTTAGCTGATATCAAGTCGAAAAAAACCAATATCATTTTTCCCGACCTGGGACACCAGCATTGCAATCGTACCGTACATGTAATACGTGATACCACTGAGCGACCGCGGCAGTTTTTTCGTCCCATGATGTAATAGGTGGCGAGTCTATTGCCATATCGGGCGCAAATTCCAAACTCCGGGCAGATACAATGATATAATTTCAAAGCGCCTAAATTTGTATACGATTATAAACATAACTAGGGGGCAAACGAGCAACAGGTAATAATTTAATATAATTTCTTTTTCTGTTTAATCTATAATCATTTAATCTGAGAAATTTTTAAACATATTACACTCCACTCCGCTTGTAACTGTAATTTTAATAATGTGGCACTTGCTACGCTATCGCTATTTTGGTGAATTTTCAACTTATCATTTGCTGCTTGCCGATTGAAACTGGATGATTTTCATTTTAGCACATACAAGATAGTTCTTCTGACTCTCCATTCACTTTAAGAACAAATATTACATGTTTTGTGAAACATACTTCAACTAAAACTATGAAAATGTCTAAAAAGGGTCTGGTCACAAAGAATATGTGTAATGAAATAATACAGTCTTTAAAACTATATTTATTAAAAAAAACAATGCTGAAAATAATTTATGAATAATATACAAAAATCTGCAATTCTTCTTACATAAATTTACATGTCATTAAAATTATATTACCTTTGTTATGCTTACACCATGATAATTATAGTTCATGTTGTTTCTATATTTATTTTTCACGGTATAATTAATAATTATTTAAATTAAAGTACATATATACAATTCGCGTTTCGACTTAAACAAATTCGAATGTTAAGATGGTGATATATAATAGGATCTATTAATAAGGTATCGATAGACCATTTCAAATAAAATGTGGAAAGGAATTTTTTTATATAAACTAAAATTTAGTTTTATCGATTTAACTATAAATTATATTATTAAATTTATTTGAACTTAATTCTTAAACTTATCCTTCTTTATTCTCCATCTTCAGAAGTAGGGTATCAGTTAAATTATTTTTACAGTAGCTTCTTTAAGATATTATTGTTACAAAGAGCTTTTGGATAGTCGTTACATATATTAATACATAATTAATTCTAAAATATCATTAAAATAAAAACAAAACATGCAATGATTACACGAATATTGCTAAACGCCTAGTTATTGGATTCATAAGCAAGTGTTAATGCAAGAAATATATTCAATTTCAACATCAATTAGCGATATTAAATTTAAAATAGTATCAATAATATAAACCAGGGATTCTTAAACTATGGGTCGCGACCCCAAATGGGGTCGCGTAGCTAAATTCTGAAATCGCGAGAGATTTTAATGTCTGTAACGTAAAGCGTCGCGCCTCTCTATTTATAGCCATATATATGTATATTATTTTTATATGGGGTAGCTAAGAAACTCGCCATCATAATTGGGGTAGTAAAGAGAAAAGTTTAAGAAGCTCTGATATAAACCAATGCAATGTGTCCAATTGGACACATTCCAATTGGAAAATGTCGTTATTTGTCCAATAAGAAAATTATAAATCATTTTGGTGAACATAGTGAATTAGTACATAGTCTCTGATATTCTTATAGCTAGGCATATATTCCATCAGTTAAGCTTTTCCTTTGTATTATTTTATCATTCTGATCGTTATTTAACCCTTGTCTCATTTCAAGGTATCTTTTCAGTATTCTTGTATACCTGTTCTCGCTACGAACAGTTATACAGTTTGTCCAACTGTGATTGTAGATTTTGTGACGTAATAGCGGGTGTGTTTGGTGTTTCTATGACTTTAGATTTTATCGGCGTACTTAAAAAGTTCATCTGCTCTTTCATTTTCATATAAATTGCTAGAGCTTTGTTGTCGTTATTTCTGTTAGGTGATTGGACTCTATTGGATATATTAGGCATAGATTTGTGGAATACTTTCTTTCTCAAACACAAATTCTTCTTTGGTATCTTATATGAACAGGTTGGTGATTTTGAAGGAGATTTGATAACAAGACAAGGAACTGATTCTGGTTTTCTCATTTCAAAAATTTCCTCTTTATTCCCATCTTGTGTGTAATTATCAGAATCAATTTTAGACTTCTTGATAATTTTGTCTATATATTCTTGTTGTTCCATCATTGTTTTTAAATATTGCTCCATTATTTTGATTTTTCCCTCGTTTTGTTCCCTCAGCTTTATTAATTCGTTAAGCTTCATACCGTCCAAATGGCATTGATTTACTACATCAAAACACATAATCGAGTTAAAAACTGGAATTTTCTTCATATTGTTGTTGAATAACAAATCTTCCTGTGGACTATGTCCCTTTGAAGGTGTGGATAATATAGGGGAGACCTCTTCAATATCTTCCAGAGTAGGTCCCGCTTCTTTAAAAGGTTTAGCTTCAGACTTGCTTACTAAATCTTGAATTTTTTTCTCTGTTTGTAGGAAACTTGTATCACAACTGGACGTAGAAGAAATGTTACATTGTGGACCATCAGGAATAACTTTCAAAGGATTTCGGACGTTACTTTCTACTATGTTTGCATTTCTTGTGTCATTTTCTTTATTAAATATAGACTTCCTATTGTATATTGAGTTGCTTTTATTTTTTGGTGTCTCTGGTATTTTATAAACACCGCTAATGCGAACACAATTTTTATCTGAAATTTACATGCAAATTAAAATGAAATATGCATAAGATGTTCTTTCCCTAATATGCGGTGAGTTCGGTGAGGTATGTGAATATTATAAGTACTTTACAAGCAAGTTCTCTTTTATATGTTATTATACTCTGACTCAGGACTCTCAATACAACTAAACTACCATCAATATTGTTTTAAAGAATTTAGAACATATACCTGGTATGAGGCTCTTTTTTCCATTCCAAACTGGATTAGCAACTCTGGATCTTACAGGATTTGTGAAAGTCTGAAAAAAATAAAATAAAAAGGTATAATTGAATTAATGTTTAGAAAAGAAGCCCTAATGTATTCATTACTCATGATAACTCTTTATACTACAGAATAAAGTGTAACCAAACAGTACTTTACCATGATAATCCTTGACATACACAATTCATAGCTGTTAAGTAATAGGAAATAATATCAAAATTATAACATTCTAGACTAATAAAAATCAATTTATTATAAGTGGAGCAAAGAAAACGCAAAGAAGAAATATTTAAAACAAAAATTCATATTCCTTACCATAGGTCTTGGTTGTAATTTGAGTGTTTTTCTTACAGAACTTTCTTTGCCAGTGATTGCAGTTTTTGGCTCTGTTTTTGGCAACTTAACAGAAGAGTTCCATCTGCTTTTTCTGTTAGGATTGACTGCAGGAGTACATTTAACAGTTGTTGCTTCATTTAATTCTAGCAAACAAAGATAATCATTAATGTTATGGTGGTTTTACAAATCTTACTTGAGTACTTTTGAATTTAAAAGCATGATAAATAGTGAAGTATTTGGTCAGTTTACATAAATGAAGAAAGCATTCATTCTTTTATTATCTTTTATTCCATAGACCAATGAGAATCAAACATATGTAATTATTTACCCATTAAAACACTTTTCATTTCAGTAAATGAAAGTGGTTTGAGATCTATTCTCTTAGGGGTTGGCTGTGGTGGCATCAGAGTCTGCATACAATCCTTAGATATGAGGCCTAAAAAATAAAACACTGTTTACTAATACAATTGGTACTGATTATATTATATTTCATGGCATATACGAACCCTTGAGCTCTGGTAACAATTCACGTATTGGTTTAGGTTTGGTCAAGAATAGTGTGTTATGAGCCTTGTTATCCATGGTATATTTTGTTTCAAATTACAATATATGTATGACGTTGACAATTTTTTAATTATCATTTAATAAGCGTATTAATAAATCTCTAGAATTAGTCACAACTTGAAGTGATTATTGTTTACTATATATATTTCAAAAAAACTGCACGGTATTTCTCATTCATATTTACATCATAACGTTAAAATTACGCAATTTAACTCGAAAATCTCAAATCATTTATAAAGCAGGATAATAATACGGCAATTAAAACCTCGAAGAAAACCAAAATACTAAACAAAACTTGAACCAAGTTAATCAAACAATCAAAATTTTTCAAATCAACGATTCAGTGTAACTGTCACTTATGTCAAACTAAAATGTTTTTATCAGTTTCACGACTAAAACTTAACAGTGATTATAATTTGATTTAAATTCGAACTCAATTTTTTGCTGAAATGCTGAAAATTGCAGATATTTTATACATTTTACCGTGACATTATTGTTTTTGCAATTTTGATAAAAGAAAGAATGTTTTTTATCTATATTCGTTTAATTTATTAGAATAATTCAAATCTGTTTCTCTCCTTATTCTTTGGCGTCATAGTGTGTTCAAACTTCAAACGTTAATGTAAATTCCTCTTTATTTTGCAAATTGAACATTTGTTGATAAGTTGTGACAAGTAATGATAACGGACTTATCACTGTAAACTTTGATCTATAGATACCGGTTAGGTTTTGGTCCATCCATTGTAATATCTTCCATAGTGTTTTAATCAAGAAAGGATTATAAAAGTTTTTACAGCTGTTATTTTGAACATCGATAGTAAGGAAAATTGTGCACAATGGCTCTATCAAAACCTATAATGAATATGGTAGCATCATATTTACAAAACTTATACTTACACCCCATAAAAACAAAGGCAATAACAAGGTATGATGTTTGCTTAAAATTTTATTAAGATAATTTCTAAAGGACTTAATATGTACTAAGTATTTATTAATCTTAAGCTAAAGTTTAGCTTTATATGTAAAAACTCTATTTCAAATTCATTTTGTAAATTTCACATGTTTAGAAATCAAATTCGAGCTGTAAATTGTAAATAGGATATGTAAATGTACGAATTAGGTTATTAAATTTGTTAAAATTAAATTTGTTACGTTAAAGACCTAATTAAAAGGTAAGATTCAATTAGATACAGTGGGTAAGCTCCTGATTACATGTCCTGTCTTGTCCTGTCATGTCCAAAGTCCATATCTTGTCAAAAGGATAAATTCCAAATTAAAAAAAATTCAGTGTTCGAAATTCTATAAAAAAAGATTAAATTGGTGAGGTTTAATCAAATCTGATAACATACTTAATAGTAGCAATCATTACCCATATTTTCAAAGTCCTAAATAAGGTATTTAAATTTACAAAAGCACTGAAGTCATCCACATATAAAGCATAGGGCATGAAATGGCATAAATGATTTCCCATTTTACATTTCAAAATTATTGTGAACAGTCTTGTGATGTAATTGTTCTTTTTTACAGCCTGATAAAAAAAAGTTAACTGCTAGAATATTTTCTTTACCTGGAAAAAATATTTACAGTAACCACATAAATAAAAAAATCAAAAAGTCTTAATAAATATGTATTCTTATCATTTTACAGCTGTGTGGTAGGATCAGCTGGTAGCATTGCTTCACAACTTGTGGCTGGACAGTCAGTAAGATTAGATCCTGTATTGGCTTTTGGACTGTATGGGTAAGTTTATTAAATTTTATTGTGACTGTAAAAAACTTTAATTATTTTTTTCTATTCTCCTTGTATATTAAAAACTAGGGATAAACAAGTATTTTCACAGCATGCTAAACATTTTTTGTTAAAAAAAAGTATGAATATTCTTACTTAAATGAATGTATTATCTCAATGAATATAATTGTATGTGTTAATATTTTAATATTTCTTTTAGGTTATTATTTGGAGGGACCATACCACATTATTTTTACGAATTTTTAGAAGGTTTATTCCCCGAAGATATTGTCGCTTTCCCTCTGGCTAAGAAATTAATATTTGAAAGAGTAATTTTCGCACCAATTATACAGGCATTTTCATTATACACTTTGTCAAGGTTCGAAGGAAAGAATCACAAAGCTGCTATGAAACAGTTGTTTTCCTTGTATTACTCAGTGCTTGAAGCTAATTGGAAATGGCTGACTCTGTTCCAAATCATCAACCTAGCATTTATTCCACCAATGGTGAGTTATGAAAGATCATTAACATAAGCAAATATGAAATTTCAGCAGCAAATATTGATTAAATGTTTTCTAAATTCCTCTACATAGGATAGTGATTGTCTTAAACATATCTTTATTATGTAATGTTTATAAAGCTTTCTCAATTTAGACATATATTACTATGGGGAGGTGGATTGACCAGTTATCCATATCCATCATATAAAATATGCTAATAATGCTGTAAAAGGCTAAGATACTACTAAGTACAATGTCATGGTTGAGTTGATTTGTTGTTTCCTTAACCTAAATAGATGTATTGTGGTCAAACAATTAAATTTTCCTTGTACCATGTACTCATTGTTTTCAATCAAAGTTATGGTTTTATTTCAAGATATTATGCTTTACAACTTGTAAATACATATTATGTTGAATCATTTGTACTGAGCACTAATTTTTTAGTTGAAAAAATTTAGTGAGTTAACCCATTACCACAATTCTCCCGCCATTATTATTCTGCGCTAAAAGGCGATTGCAGGAGCTGGTTGGTGATATTTGTTTTTAATATTTTCAGTTGCGTGTGTTGTTTATGAATCTTGTGGGATTCGGTTGGGCGATGTTCATCGCAACTAAACGTCGTGAGCAGAGTCAGAAGAAAACCACTGGAAACTAAAATCTTTGACTTTTAAAGGTTATAGCCAAAGGTGATGGTAATTTTAAGAATATATTTGAGAGAAAGATTTTAATATGCATTATTGTATCCTTGGGTTATTTAAAAATAAGACTGTTATCTTTATCTTATTTGAAAAACAAATATTTCAATTTGATTGAAAAGGCTGTGTAGGAAGTAATATCCACTGTTCAAAGATAAATTTAAATTCAATTTTTTTTTCATTACTTCTTTCATATTTAAGATATTTATTATAAATATTTTCTGTATAATCTGGTTAAAGGGTGCATTATCTTATTACGAGTAGAAAAGTTAAATATTTTCATGAATTAAAATTTATAAACATCCTTTATATTTATTTATTTAAGTTAATTTGTATATAATAGTATCTTTAAACTTCATTCTGGGGCGGTAATAAATATTTTTATATATTTTATTATATTTAATATCTTTGACACTAAGTGAAATATATTATTATAATTATAACATTACATTATTTTTATAAAAGGAATTTTTAACATTCCATGTTATAAATTTTTTCACAAATTCATTTTTAAAACTAAATGGTAATATTAAAAATGGAACTGTATATTGTTGAAATGAATATAGAAATGAGATTTCCCAATGTCCAGTCTATTTAAATTATAGGAAGATGCTTTATTTATAACTAAACCGCATTTGCTCATAGTGGATAAAAAGATTATTGTCGAAAATGAGAACCACAAGTTCTTTACTTCTTTATGTTTAGTAAAAAAAAACGTCTCTTTAAATTACCACTTAATTACAAATACCTGTGTGATGGGGGTCAATGTTTTATACAAACAAATTTTATGAGAATTTATTATCCTTAATAAAATATTTTTACAAAAGCCTTGTACTTATCAATTATTTTATTTCCTCTTTGTAACAAGGCATAAGCGAAAGTTTGTTTATGACATACTTGTGTTGAATTCACTGCAATCTACTAATTAAAATTATCTGAAGTCGTTTTATGTCACAAATTTTTAAATTTATTTCCTAAAAAAAAAAAAACGATGGGTTGCTATATTAAAGCCCAAAATAACATAAGCACTTTTAATTGACCAGTAAAAAAAGTTCTTAAATTTTAAAACTTATTCCTAGAAAAGATAAAAAAGGTAGGGTAAGTGTAAATGGGGAACATCGTGTTAATAAAAAAAAAAACTTAATTTTATCATGTTATTTTATTTCGACAAGAGCGTTTACATGACATTGAAGTATTTTACTATTCGTTCTATGTTACGAACGATTGCTACAATAACCCGAACGTATAACGGAACGCACATTTTCTGTGTTTTCTACATTGACTTACAACGTATTAAACAAATTGAGATTATGTATCTATCATTTTCACATCCAATTTATTGCTCACCAAAATATTTTTAAAGTATGACATTCGGATGTAGCATATTTACATTTTTAATGAAAACAGTAAACATGACAAATTAATTGTACAATGAAATACAACTTTTAAAAAAAAGTTGCATTTAAAATATAAACAATATTCTTAAATATGAAAACAATGCGGTGATAAGTAAAATAAAAAATTGGACTAGATAAAAGAATAAAAATAATTATCAGTACTTCACAAATTTGACTAATAAATCTGCGTGAAAATTTAACTTTTAAAATACGCGTGAGCATCAAAAAACAAATACTTAGAAAATAAGTATATAATTTTAAAATAAATATATAAATAACTGACTAGCAAATGTTAATTATTTGTAAATATCGCTTGTCAATAAATATATTGCACTATAATCTAAAATACATTGAATTAAATTCTAAGTGACTTTTATGACTAGAGTATTTTTGGTACGCTTAAATGCCTACAAGTGAGATTCAAGTGAATAAAATTACTAACAAATTAAAATATTTCAACAAAATAAGCTTGTAAAAAAACAGAGATCAGAACAATATCATTACGATTACGTATAGGGTGGTAGGATATTTTAAAATAAATGCGAGTCCATATGCATTGAGCGGTACAATGCAAATGTTGCAGACAAAATTGCATGCCGTGTCTAAGGCGAAGGTAGTTTAAAAAAAAC
>JAABKM020056085.1:1734-12028 GCA_016277805.2 Papilio aristodemus | reverse complement strand
GTTAACATTCTAGCATCTTAATCGTAGCCCATTACCCGTATCGCAATCGCTAGTGCAATTCCTAAATCTACAGCATGTTTTTTTCTTGCTGCGCGATGCGATACTATTTCCGCAACTCACCTGGAACTGTTCTGGTATACCATCATGTCTGGTCATTGACCCCTCATTTAAAAAAGCAGTCTTCATACACATACAAAACATACAAGTCCATAAATATGATAATTTAAAACCAGATTCTTGGTAACATAAACGTTTATCATAAATTTTAAATAAATTAAAATTATTTAATTATAATTTGTTCGAATATTTCTAAAATTAATATTTATACATCAGATAAAATCTGAACAACTTCACGCTGTCTAGAAAAACAGAAATTATAGAAATGTACATCGTTATACTTTATGATTTATTTTAATTCTGTTCATTTTTATTTGTATTGTTTTCCATTAAGATAAGTTTTATTTTAATGTATTTTTATTGCGATATAATCTATAAAATTAGTTTAATTCAGTTTTCATTATTCGTGTTAATCTATCTTATCTCTAATCGCTTTTCGTATTTAAAGTTCTATTTTCAACACCTGTACAGGAACAACACCTGTAAGTACTTCAATATCAAGTGTGACGACGTCTGTTATCATTGTAAAACATTTGTTCAAATGTTTGTTCGTGCGTCTGGTTGTATGTAGTTACCGCGCTCGATATGTTTGTATTTTATCCAATCAGATTATACATATGGATTAGTAAAATAATAAAAATAAAGGGCTCTTAGTTTCAATAATTTTTATCCAACATTCCTCTTGGTTTTGTGCGCTAGTGTAAAAATTATTAAGCCACATTAGACGTCGGTGAATTTTTTATCTTAGACTTTCCGGTTTTGATTTTTAATTGATAGATAAATTTTCTAATAATGTTCTTGTTTGTCAATTTATGAAAATAAGTATGAGGGAGAAAAGAGAAAGAAACCAACTTGTATTTTGTCAAGTAATTGATGAAGACGCGTCGCATTATTTGTATAGTTTGTGGCAATAGGAATGCGCTACGGACTATTGTTCCCACAGCGGTGACGTCACCGCGGTGATAAATCCACACAAACCGCGGGGCCGAGCGGCGCGCCAACCCCGTCGCAACGCCTTGTCTCAACTCTCAAGGCCTACCTCTATGCTAATAGTTAAAATACTTTCTTATAGCTCTTCTCATTCACGTTGCAGTCCGTGGATTGCCTTGGTACAAATATTATACTATTATACTTAAATATGAATTATTTCTATGAATTGTCAAGCTGAGAACATTTTAGATTGAAGTTATTTGCTTCAGCAACGAGGTTGTTCTTCCACTACACTACACTAATAACGTGTGTAAACAATGTACATATACCTATGTAAATATTATTGTTCTATTTTTCATTTTCCCTATATTGTTGTTAGTTATTTATACTCCACTAATGATTCTTCCTGTCGACTTATATTGTTTATAATTTAACGAACTTATTGATTATACATATTTATTTCAAATTATACAATACAAGTGCTCAGTCACAATCCCACTTAGTGGTGATGGTAGTAAACTTACCAACTTACATGCTAACTAAACTTACCATTAGCTTTTCCTAATCCGACGCTGGTAACAAATTGTATGCTTTGTGACAATATAAATCCGCGGATACAACGATGTGGTAGGAGGAATTAATGTCTCATTTGTTATTGGAGTTATTAAATCGAGCCAAGAACACCGAGTGAGGGAGAAACAGTTTCCGTAACACAAGTCGGAAATGATAGCTCTAGAGAAGAGACTTGTATATGTAAATATAAACTATATTAAAAAAAACCGCGACCAACGTACACTTTACTACACTTAACCTAATTTCCGTATCCCTCTAAGAAATTGGCTAACTTTCAAGTAAGCTATCGATCGTCCCGACTCGTCTGCCCTCTGCGGAGGTGAAGCCTCACAGGCCCTCAACCTTGCTTCCTATAAAGGACGAATATTCGCGCCTTGGCCGCATCTTTCACCTGCTGTGACTCAGACTGACTAACCGGCATTTAAATCGAATTAAACATACATATAAGTGAGTCATCGATTATTTTATATCGATTTACGGACATTTGTAACGTGACTATCCTTGATTCCGATGCTGTTTGAATCTGTTAGTTGGATACTTTGTAAATTTAACGTTTTCCTCACACATTTATATGTACAAGTTGCCGGCGTTGGGTTTCCGTCCGGTTGACGAGTTGTCTTCAAGAGAAAATTCAATAGATGTATGTTAACATAACTTACTGTTTCGTTTAAATTGTTACTTAACATGTGGGATCGTGGTAAAGTATAAAATTATTTTATTACAAACAGTTATACAGTTGAAACCTTAGACAGTGCAACAGAATAAATTAAGAATAATTTATCGCTATAGTAACTGACTTACACGACTGCACTTATATTTGCTACACTTTCAACAATTAACCATTCCATCTATTCCAATGTCGTTTACTTAGAAATTACAAATTAAAATCGATAAGATTTAAAAGATCATATGCATCTTAAGCAATTTCCGAAATGAACTATTTATAAGTTGGCAATTCAGCCAAATATCGAACCCAGATCAGCGAAATGTTAAATTTAAGGATCCATTAGCATAGTAACAGAACCAACTTAACACTGACAAGGCAGTATGTTTATAAGTTGACTCACACGGGCCATACCGCCTTCCTTCGATTGTTTTGAATAAGGCAACACGCGACCATTGTCAAGTATTTAGTGACGTGCAGATCAGTCGTAAAAACATCGTTTTAAAGAATGGGCAGTGGGTCCAAGGTGGACATGCACCGTGTAGTGACCAAACAAGTTTTTGTAGAAGACCTAAGACCTATAGTTCTTTATTGACCCAAAATTTATGATAATACTTATCAATTTTATTAATTTTTAAAGCATCAATTAGGTAAGAAAAAGGTCTGGTGATTAAATTGTTTACAGACCTCAATAATTGTCTTTACTTTTGTCGATAGCATGAATGCATAACGGAAAGTTTTTAATCAGTGTTATTATAGAATATCAATTTATTTGTCCAACAATCACATGGTCTTGTTCGAGATTAATAGAAATTACTGCAAATGTAAACACGCATTTCAATTTCTACATATATTGGTATCAGATTTATATAGAAAAAAATATAATCATATTTAGTTGTATTTAATTGAAGCATGTCTAGGACATACATATCGTTTAATTACAATAGTTTGCATAGCAGACAATTAACTTAAACACGTCATTAAGTGAGTGGTACTCAAGGACACGCCTTCACCAATAAATAACCAGACAGTTCCAGACAGCTTGTGCTAAATAATACCCAGTTCACTTTAAAAGTTGTATATGTTTAGACTTTTTTATACAGCTGCTATGTTTCATCTGCGCTTAGCCAAACATAGAGTGACTTAGCTTCTAGTGGGAGATTAAATTTGGGCCACTGGTTACTATGTTCAAAGGAAAAAATGGTAGACGGGGAAAATTGAAAGGGAGTTTTGCAATTCGTCTTACTGAACTGATCAGCTACAGTCGCTGGTGCATGAATGGACTGGCTTGATCAAAGACATACCATGACCTCACACTATCAGAATGGAATGGAGATATTTATACTAATTCTACGATTCTTCTGGGTGATACAAAAAAGTCTTAAACAATATTATATTTTAAAGTTTTAATTAAACATTGACTTGATACGGTCCGGAGTACACTGAATGATCGATTTGATCATGCTATATCGTGCATAAACATTTGTTAACAAAAACGTCACCCGTACACTTCAGAAGTCTGGCCCATCGCATCGCTTGACTCACCACCAAACCATTCGACTTTGGCGGCTGTGATAATTAACAACATGTTCTCATCTGGCCGTCATTAACGTTCACTTACTTGCAGATAAAACGGGACACACTTTCACGTAAACAATGAAGTGAGCGTTCCCAGGACGTAAGTAATAAAGCGTACGATAAATTATATCCCACAGTGCAGTGAAAGTGTATTAACGCGATCGCGCACTCAGACTAACCATATCGTCATATTCCTTTCATCGGAATAAAATATTGTCTGAAATTATTTTACAATCGGTACAGAGTCTATACTATAGACAATTATATGTCGTGACTCTATTTTTGCCGATCATAGAAAAAGTTCGCGTTATGATTCTTGTCTATGGTAGAGCCACGCTGCAACTCAGTTGCACGAATGGACCAGAGCCTCGATTTTATAGTAATATTTTTATGTGAAAAAATATAGGTGATGTGAGGCTTTTTTTTCTTTTTAAATATTTCCTTTATCTACTAGATGAATCACAAGCTCATTTTCGTTCTTGGTTTTAAATAATATTAGCCAGATTATGAGACATAGTGCAACATTTTTAACAAATCTCAATGCATAAACAATACACTAAATGAACAGAAACATACAAAGCATAGCATGTTGATGTGCACATTTCTTTTGCAAGACGGATGTCTTCACCGGTGTACGTAGGTACTAGCACGATTCGCAATTGTTCTATGAACATATTGTGACGAAAGATAATTTTAACGGCGTCCGGTAGATTTAAGCTCGCTATAGTTATTAAAAATATACAAAATAAAAATTTGTGTTTAGAAATAACGACAAAAACAAACAGGAAACTTTCAACACATTAATCGCTCAATCGATTTTTGCCAATACGTTCGATTTACTGTCCGTAGACAGGAAAGCAATTTTTAACTCTTGAACGTTTTGTAATATTGTTGAAAATTATAGAAGACTAACGCATGGATTAGGAAAACGGTGTCCGGAGACTCAAATCCGTATAGTTTATAATATGCCTAGGCTTATTATAGAGTCACGAAGTTCATAACCAGTCGAAGACATATCAACGACAGCAAAGTAAGAAGGCAAACCTTTTTTTCTTAGTAGAATTCAGAATTTTTATTATCATGTAGAAATTTTGTTTTAATTTATCATGTCTCCATAAAACAAATCTACATTTCTCGTAAACCTATTCAATACTATCGTATTAAATCAATTATGTTAATTATCCTTAATCCCAACATGGATTAGAAACTTGATAAAATTGCGTGAGTGACAGCGAAGCCTACCAACGACAAGGGATGAACAACCCTTTATATCGTAGCGATTGACACGGCCCCCAACAAGTGCTTAATGGTCTGTAATTCCTTTTTTTAAAGCAAATTAATACTGGCAATTAAAATAAAACAACATAGATCATACTAGTCCTTCTCGTTCAAAAAGGTTGAAGTAAGATCTGTAGGGAATCAGAGTACAGTCCTTGGCGACGCGCATCATAACGACTGGGACTATTACGTTATCTATTATTACATTACTCATATTAGAAGGAGATAAAGGTTTTAAAATTCTTTCACAAGTAGAAAACTCTTCTACCAACGAGTAACTAAAACTATTACTTTTTTAAATTTACCTGTTTTTCACAGAACGACGCTGATATGCACAAAATAAGCGATGTAAGCGATTTCTTCGGATAAAGTCTTATTTCTCATAACTGTTTCCGATAATCTTTAAATTTTTTGACTAAATCGAATTATAGTTTATTAGTATAGTGGCTGAATATTGGTTTCTAATATTGGCCTTGCTAGTGTTTGGCGGCCAACGATCTCGGCTCCTAATGTTTTATGTATTAGTACATTAAAAAACTTTTACATTCCTAAGTTTATTGAGAATGTGCGAGGCGAGATTGCGATCGGCGAGCAATTTCCCGCACTCTCTCCGGTCTCGTCTCGACCTATTCATTAGGCGTTGTTGGCGTTGTCACTGTTGTCATTTATCTATTTATATCGAGGCGGGATGTCCATCATTTCCTTATACTAACATCGTTGCAAGCTATTGAATAAATTCAAGCTATTAAAATTTGAATTTCTTATTATTTTTTCGATGATAATTATTATTTCGTACAATGAATTACAGATATTTATTTTTAATAATGTATACTAACTGTAACTACTGCTTAATCAAAATCTCATCCCATTTGAAAGAGCGATATCGCCGAGGGAATGGTACTTGGCGAGTAAATTCACGTCCTAATTGAATGGAAACCACAATTACTTTATAACCAGATGGAACCTGTCCAACCTTTCCTGTAATGCATTATAAATAGAGATTGAAAATATTTTGTAAAACAAAAGAATGGAATCTTTACCAGTTGGCAGTTGATATTTAGTGACGGATGTTCAAATATTGCAACTTTACTCCTTATTCATCAGACCTGAGCGTTGTACAAAGTCAGATACTGGCCCGAGTTAAGTACCCGATTTGGATTCAATAAAAAACCAAGAAGAATTTCGAACTCTACATAGGAAGTTTGGATAGTAAGTCGAATTAAAAATATATATATATATTATTTAAAAGTTTCAAAAGACATAACGAAGAATTCCTTTCGCGGTACGTCAGCAGCGAAAGTATATTTTAACATGAACAGAGACGACCGCGGCCGATGAGTTATTATTTAAACATTAATCATGCCATTAAGATATGCTAATAACACGTGATCCCGGCGGCTCAGTCGCTCAAAGCTGTTCTTAAAGTGCGACATCAGCATTCCTTCCTCGATCAGTCGCAACTATATTATATAATGTACCCCAAATGGTTACATAACATTTAAATATCTTATTTGTTATTTTATTAATACACACTAATTTTGTTTTAATAGTTACTTATAAAGATATAATTTCACTGTTATTTCTACGACTCTTTCATCATCTATGACAACTTTACAGTTTTTATGTAGACGATGATTCATTATTTATTCAATTAACATGTTAGAATTTATTTATTACAAAAAAAAACAGTAAACCCGACAATTACTGTTCTACTTAATAAAAATTACGAGTACATTTTGTTTAAATTTAATAAAAACTCGTGTATTATAAAGTGTTCGTGTAAATATTACTTCATCTAATTTAACAGACAGTGTGACATGGAAATAATTTTCTTAAGTAATGATACCGTACGAGTATCGTTTGAAATAAAACTGTGACTCAGTGTTGCTATATACGACTCAGATGATTGGCGTAAACTCCAGAATATAAAAATGGCAATCTGTTTGTTTTAGCGATAATATAAACTTGCTATGTTATACATTCTTCAACATTTATGTATCAAGTTATTATTTATGAAAAGAAAGATAGTTATAGAAAAAATTAAACTAGTTGTTATTTGCGACATCGTCCATTTCTAACAAAGAATAAGACTTTCCAATATCCTTACAAAAGTATTCAATACCAATATCTTTCTTATCAGTGACAAGTGTCAAATTGTAATGTTGTTCATGGGCGTGTATGTCCGTTCCATTGTGACGACCTGTAGCCTAAATCACTTCACCGATTTTGAACAGCGAGGCACCATTTGATTCGTAATCTGTTCGAGATCGTTATCCAGATCGAGGTGTACATTTATTTAAGTTTATTGAGATTTTCAAATAAATATTATTTGTCTGACGTTATTCAATTAATTTCTTGTGTTGTTCATTGCACCTTTGATGAGATAACTTAACTAGTATTCCACGTAAAAATTTTCTGATATTATATTTGCGCGATATCAGCAGATGAGAGCATGTATCACAAAGGTTTCAAGTAATAAATACATTTCTCCTCGTGCACACGATGTTTACTCGTCCTCAATTACTCTGATAACATTTTTTTTCTTCTGATAAACTTAACTGTTACTGAATAAACATAACAATAAACGCATTATCTTTACATAATATATTACAAGGGATTTATTGCAGACACGACTGGATGTGGCCCCCACTTCCAAATAAGAAAAGGACTACTATTCCATCATTCCTATTTAAAGAGCGCTTTTTTCACCTGTCTTTTGAATGTCCATCCCGTTTTACATTGAGCCTTCCTCTTGACTTCCTAATACGATACTATTTAGTAAACATACGGCGAAAAGTGAATGCACTGTTTGTATCACTGCCTGGCCCTTCGAGTAGTACAAACCTGAGATATGTTTTTATCTATTTTATCTTAAAGTTGAGCAACCCTTTTTCAGTTAGGGTTGTTTTTATATGAAGATAACTTGTTCCTCTGTCACTACAGCGAACATAAACAGTTTCCGCCAGTAGACTGACAAAACATAATTATATAAGTGCTAATATTCAATGAAGATATAACTTTTTACCTTTTTTAACTAACACACGGTACTCGTGAAGTGGCACGTACCTCGAGATGGGTGACGTCACCCGCGCAATACCGCACTGTCACCGAGATAACGATAAACAAACGGACAGAGCGCCTTGATGCCCGCCGTATCAGATAACACCTCTCTCTCTACAATTCTGCTGTAGAATGTGCGAGATTCGCTAAATGTGTATGAAAAGTTAGTATTTACACATCATATTATATCACAGACAAAATATATAGAGCACGAATACTTACTGTCGCTCAGCTACGGCAACCGGTGGGCTAAGGTTTCGACTGCAGGGTGTCATCCTGTAAAGTGAATATAAAACTAAAAATAAAAGGTTGAGAACCCCTGAGTCGTCGCTACATCGGAAACATTAAACCGATAAGTGAAATGCATATATCTTGTTTAAATTGCAGTTACCGTATTTAGTTAATTTACTTGTTTAACTGAATTCCATTTAAATTAAGTCAAGATACGGAACCGGTACACGCGGCCGAAATGGCGTCGACAACTTACCGCTCGAGTGTCTGCTAGTGAAAGTGTATGCAAGTGCCAAGGCGATGTTCCGGACACTTTCAATGTAACTACACAATCCGCACTTGCTTCAGTCTGGAATGTGGTCCTTGATCTATTAATATGCAATATAGAAAAGTGGCTCTAGACTCAATTTTATATGGCAATCACATACCTTTGATACTTTTTCTGTATATAATAGCTGACTATGTGTTTATATGAAATTTTTAATATTAGTAGCGGATCTCATATTGTAGTCCGAGGAGCGCTGGCTTGTTCCGCCTGAAAGTTTACATAATTTTATCAAAATAAGGTAGTGTAATATTGGATAAAACTTATCAAGATCTCTGTATTTTTTTTTCAATAAAGAAAATAATGATTGAGAGGTGGTGTAACTGCTCCCCATCTCTCATCAATCCTTCATTGCTATCATTTGAAATACTTAGTGTTTGTAAATACAGATAATTTTTTTTCTGCAGGGTGTTCAGGTCACTAAAAAATAAAGTCGTAAGAATTTAATATTCCAAAATCAGAGACAGACATTTAAATAAAGATATATATGTATGTACAACATGTCGCATTGATAAAAAAAAATTATCGAAGGTTTTAACGATGTGTGATGAGTATTTAATGATATTAGTAGACGGCCCACCCAAATGTCCGGCTGTTGTGATATTTTGTTATTAACTATGACGTAAACAATAAAGAACAAAGGAAGTTACATTTTAGTTAATGCGTATTCAATGTGTACATGTTACCGATCGGTTTTAAATTTCATTAATCTGTAATCGGACTAGTAATATTGACTGCAAGGAAATTGTGAATTGAACGAATCCTTGATAATTTAACGTGCGCTTTCCAGTCGTTTACTTCAAATTACTTATTTTTTAAGTAAGCAGACAACTTAAATCTTTTCATCATTGCATTACAGTTTTACGTCGAGAAAAGTTTTTATTAAAAACCTACGATTTCGTTTTCGACAAGACTTAAATTTAATGCTTTAATTTGTTTTTATTTAATGTTACGTTTGTTGGACTTTCACTCAATAAATTAATATGTTTTATGTTCACAGCATAATAAACTGGGAGAAATGATAGCGGCGGTGAATGACTTTCTAGATGACCTGCGGTGAGTCAGGCTGGTGTCGCGCCCTGCAGATAACTAACTGCACTCGCTAACTAATTGTAACTAACCCTAACTTCGCAAACTAAATACTAACTACTGAAACTAACTTCGATATTATGTATGCTTTTGATACCTTAATTAATTTTATTAATTATTATCAGAATCTGGGCTCATTGCTATTAAATGTACGTACATCGCGTTCGTTCTTATGTTAAAAAGTAACAAAATTATCCGAACTCACAAATGTTCAATTATAATACAAGTCGTATTATTAATAATAACAATAGTAATAAACAGCCTTAACAACGTCCGTCACAGTGCCGTGCCGTATTATTATTATTCATGTATTGTGAATATAATTCGCGTCATTAGAAGGCTGAATGGCGCTAAACATCCTACGAATTCGGTCCCCATCACTACACGTACACTATATGTACAATACATTGGTCAAACGTTTGACAACGGCATATTGAAGGTTGAGCCTT
>JAABKM020049827.1:0-10219 GCA_016277805.2 Papilio aristodemus | reverse complement strand
TCGCTGATCATCATGCAGGAGGTAAACTACGTAAACCAATGTTAGTTGACAATGCTCGGAGACGGTACGTACCGGTACAGCGCGACGCACCACGGGCACTCGCCGTCTTCGTAGTACAATAGGCATTCTGTCGACGGCAAAACGGTTTAGGAAACGGAAATAGTTCATATTTTGTTTGAGATGCTATCAAACTTTGTATGCTACAAAAATAGCTAACATTTAAATAAATAGCTAACAATTTTATTATCATTAAAGAAAAAGATTACATAAAAAATAGTAATGGAATCAAAATAACGGTAAAAGAAAGTGATGCAGCTTTTTGGACACGAGTACAAGACCCTGTGTCGTATTGGTTGTCTGTCACCCCACATTATGGAAAACAAAATCAATCGTATTAAGGTACGGTCTGAATTTTAATTGAATTAATTGAATCCACTTCATAATCCGTCAGTTTAGCACTCTAGTAACACCTTAATTCATTTTGCAGCAAATATATCTTTCTTTATAGAAGAGCGAATTGAAGAGAAGTCAGCCAAAAGACCCGGTATAACCATTACTTTCTTTTTTATTTAAGTTTTTCCAATAATGTCAAAAAATGGACAAAAAAAAACAGAGATGTCTTACGTGAGGTACCAGATCCCGATCCTGACTTCGTAGTCGTTTCCGATCCTGACTTCGTAGTCGTTTCTGATCCTGACTTTGTAGTGGTTTCCGATCCTGACTTCGTAGTGGTTTCCAATTCAGGTAATGTAACACCAGCTGAAGAGTAATCATCGTAGCAGCACCAATAGTTGTCGCCACATTCGGATTCCCTGATAAAATAATTTTTAAGTAAAAGTAATTGCAGTTTAAGCCGTCAATTTGGAATGCTACTCGCTTCTTCTTTGGAGCTTTCTCTCTCTCTTCTTTGGAGAATCGGCATATCACAAAACCGGTAAGAACCGGATAAAAATTTTAATCGGTTGATATTTCACATTTATGCTTTGAATTTAGTGATTTATTTATTTTCGCGCCACTTGAATTTATGTAATATTGTTCTATTCACAATATGGAAAACTTAAAGTAGAAACTTTGGGCTCCTGGACAAACCATCACGACGGCAGGAGACTCTGGTTCATAATGAGCGACACAAGTGAACCGCGTCAGAGTTGTATGGTAATAGTAAGCGGCAGCCGTCCAGTGCCAGCGAGAGGGACGGCGTCATTTCAATTCATGTAAAACAAATAAATAAACAGCAATGGGCCGGACACATGGCTCGCAGAACAAATGGCCGATGGGGCCGAAATGTCTTTAAATGGAGGCCACGTACATGTCGTCGCAGCGTAGGCAGGCATCACATAAGATGAACCGACGAACTGGTCCCAACTGCGGGAATGCATTGGATGACGGTGGCAGCTGACCGATCTTTATAGCAATCAGTATCGGTTGAAAGGATGGACGGACCTTGAATAACCTTCGTATAACGGGTGCCACATGATATTGACTAAAAAACACTAACAGAAGCACGTCGAGTAAACTCTCACAAAAACGACAATAACTTTTCTTGTATGAAATGCATCCTATAATAAATACATACTATTATACTATTCCATATGTATTACCGGAAATGCTCATCACAGTTCTTAAACCAAAAAGAACCGGGAAATCGTATCGCCGAGCAAAACTTGACCCAAGTTGTGTGTTTAATACACCAATGCTGATGTCATACACTACAGCTTCCTAAGATCTGGCCAAACGATTACGGCAGACTGCTACTGTTAACAAATGCAGACTATTATGAAAAAGCAAGCCGTTAGATATCCGAAACTGGTAAATTATTTTAACCCACCGCTGCTTTACGACACCGTTCGACCACACATCACTGCACAACAGACTGTCGCTAGACTAGACGAGCTGCTGTTGGAATGTTTCGACCTCCCCCCCCCCATCCCCCCTCTTCCAGGACTGTTTCGGAAATTGATATACTTTAATTGATTAAATGTACAATTTGTTTTTTTTTACTTTTTGTTTAATAACTTTTTGTCTAATAAACACCACTTTCCTATGCAAGGACCCAATACAATGTTTCAAACAATTATTTGGAACAATTATTATAGGTAAGTTCAGGAAAATATGTAAAGTCGGTAAAAATTCCAAATTCCATCCGTAGTGTGTTGATGATGGGCCGACGCCAGCTGACGGCTCGACGAATGCAGAGTACCGTTACAACCTTATTGTAAAGCAGGAAAAAAAGTAAAAATGACTTACGGCATCGGACTCTCGTCGGTCCTGCAACAAGCCAACAATACATCGTGTCACAATCTCTAGTGGAAGTGTACGTCACGTGTAATGTAAGATGGGGTGCAAGTAAAAAAAAATTAGTCTGTTTGTTCAAATATCAAGCAAGGTTGGTACAGCAATCCTCTTTAAAAATCGAGCCGCAAAATTATGTTTTTTATTGTATTTACTTCCCCTGGACAATAATTATAATTATACTAAATCTCATTGTAATCGACCCGGTAGCTTGTGCGTGATGCTTGAACAACAGGACAGACAGAATTGACACTTTTATAGTTTTATTTTATATTTAGATAGATGTGAGGTAGATATAGATACAAGACACAAGATTTTAGAATCTCTCTAATTATATTGCACAGTGTAGTGAGAATAAGATTACACACAGAAGGAACTTGTCTTTATTTATATTAAAATTATTGTTTTATTTTCATTTGTGCAGGAAGAACAAATTTATTATCTATTTTAAAACCTTCAAATAAAATTGTGTTGCCTTACCTTTCCTCATCGTCTAAAATCTCGACGCTACAAGAAATCGTTCCGTTCTCCCAGCACTGGTAGTCGTTGAGGCAGTACCCCACACGCTTGTCGGTTCTGAGGCACTTCCGATACAAGTTACCTGCGCGCAATCACATCAATCATTATTCGGTTATTTTATTCGGATAAATTGTATGTTTATTTTAAGGAAATGAATGAATAAAAACAGAGAAAATTCTTTTTGCCATTTCCCGCACTACAAAATAATATGCCCGTACTTAAATAAAGTAGGACGACTCCGTGTACGGCTTCGAGAGTAAGCTGTCAGGGCCACGCCCGCAGCGAATACTATCAAGAAGTTCTTAAATAAATATCTATATTAATATTACTAAGCCTGAGGGTTTGTTTGTTTAAACACATTAAGTTTAGGCACTAAAATCGTAATTTGAATAAATTTTGTGTATCGACAAACCCTACTACGATTACAACGTAACTGAGACTTTATACTAGTAACATTAGTTAAGTGGATCGATGGCGCACTGCTAGCCCTGTGGTATCTCTGTGGTGAAACGATGCCACTGAGGCACCATTGTCGTGGTCTTGTTGTGGACGTCTCGGGCGGCTATGATCACTTTTCAAGCGACTCGTTATTCGTTTGCTCACTTATTTAAAAAAAAATACGTTGTTGTCTATCCATTTCCTACATTAGTATTTTTTCCGTGTTACTCCGCACCTAATTTTCATAGCATTGCTTAATATCTAAAAAAAAACATACCTTACGCCGGTACTCCCAGAAGGAGTAGGCAAAGGTGCAACTAGTGCATCCACATTGTACCGTATGTTTTTCCGTCCCATGTTGTGATAGCTGGCGATGCTATCGTCATATCGGGCACAAATTCCAAATTCATTCAGAAAAATCCCTATATCACTTTTCCTGGCTCAGAATTCGATCCCGAGGCCTCAACAATGCAACCGTGCCGTAATGCGACTGCCCCATCGAGGCAGTTGCATCGCACAAAAAGATACATTTAATAAAACTCATGTACTAGTCACGTCTACTGAGACAGTTTCTAGTCCGCAAGGGTTCCGATTCGAGCCGAAGGCAGCGGCCTGCGCTCTCGCCGCGCCCAGCGCCAACACAACCGCTACCGTCACCACCGCCACTAGCGCCATCCTGCTGCAAAATAACAATTAGACAATACTTACCGCTCTATTCTACAGAGCGAGTCGCACGAATTACATATATTCGACTGATCGATGTTATGATCGAAAACGACAAAGACAGACGCGAAGTAAAAGTTTTCTGATGGTGGAGAGAGCATATGACAGAGGAGGGGATGGATGACAATAGCAAATATCCTTCTCTTGTTTAACCCGTGTTCTATCTTTAAATAAGCAATGCATTGCAACTAATTCGCAGCAATGCATTTTTGCTTGTTGCTGACGGCTATGGGTAGCGGTCACATAACGTCACGTGTACCGCTTGCTCTTTCTCCTATATAAAAAAATCTATTTGGAAAATATGAAGCTCAGCTTTACTCCACACTAGTGACATTTACTCCACCTTTTAGTCGAAGGTTAAAGACAACTCAATCACCAATAAAATATACAAAATTGGCAATGGAGAGCCAAAGCTCTCGGAGCAACTTTCTCTATGAAATCATAACATAAAATCGAAATAACCCATAGATTTACAATAGTAAACGGATAAGACTCACCGTAGTTTCTTTCGAATGGCATAAAGGGTAACGTTTAACCTTGACAGAAATTATATAAAATAGGACTCACCGTCAGGTCGATATTTTTCTTCACAAACTATTTTATAGTCCACTTTTTAAATTGTCGCGGAGAGCTAACCTTGACGGCGCATTCACTGGGACTGCCGCTCGCACCACTCGCCAGCCGCCCGAGCCGCTTGCAGCCGCCCACTCCAACTGCTCGCCCGATAGCTTATCGCCCGCCCTACGACCTCTCTGTATTACGATAATACAACATACGTTCGCGTCGCCTCTGTGTGCTCAAGATCTCAGTGTTCGTGACCCGGCGCGGCCATGGACTTGTCGCCGCTGCACGTGCGCACAAAACGAGCCGGTATTCCCAGCCGACGTTATTCTCACTTCGCAACAAAATGTTTCCTTTCGATAAGAAATCTACTTTACAATTTATTATCTCGTTATAGACGTTCACAGTAAAAAACGTAAATAATAAATTATGTAAAAACCCGTCCGCAGTGACGACGACGACGACGTTAGACGAGTTTGGTTTTGCAACAGTTATTATTATTGCTCTCTCCAACATCGGAGGTAAAGTATCAGCGTCCTGTAATGTATCATACAACAATCGCCCGCAACTGTTGCGCGAGCTCCTGTTTTCCAAACATGTTTAGTACCATTAAGAAAATAACAATTAACTAATACCTCATCGCCTACAGAAAAATACAAATTTCTTTTACCATCGTAAAGTTTACATTGTTTATTTTGAGCTTTGATGACGTTATTTTCGGCCAAGGGTGACGTCGACGATGGAGTTTGTTCCGGAGTAGGCAACAATAAATCGAACCGGCAACGCAAGGGTCGGTCGGCCTATCATTAATTGAGCTGGCGAGTAGCCCGTCGTCATATGAATCGAATTCCTATAAACGAATAAAAACTTATTCAATTTTTTTACAAATATTTTAGGATTCGAGTTACTGCCTAACATAGCCTTTAATCCATATTTTATGGTTTTGACACTATTTTCTACCTGTCCATTCAACATCACATGGTACGGCGCATTCGTCACATGTTGAATGTCGTTCCCTTGACAAAATGACTCAAACTCACTTGAACAAAAATTTGAAGTATTATCGGTAACTATCGTCCGAATTAAACCAAATCTACTAAACAACTCGCATAGCCTGCCTATTACCGCTTTACTATCGGTCTTATGCATGGCGAAGCATTCGACCCATTTAGAATAAGCATCTACTACAATTAAAAATTGTTTCCCACACAACATAAACATATCCATATGTACGCGGTCCCAGGCTCCGGGAGGGTATGGCCACGGAGAAAGCAGAGATTGCTGCGGATTGGTGGATTGCTGCGCAGTGAATTACAAATACTACAAGAACCTATTTTTTGTTCAATGTGTTTGTCTATGTTTGGCCACCACGTACTAGTTCTAGCTACAGTTTTTGTCTTGACCACCCCGAAATGTGCTATGCAACTATGCAATTCATCTAAAAATCTTTCACGAAAACATGTAGGTATAACTACTTTATGCCCCCGTAATATACAACCTTTTTCAACGACCAGATCGAATCTACATAAATAATACGGACGTAACTCCGGAGTTGAAATCTTTGAAGGCCAACCATTACTTATCAAGTCGACAACCTTATTTAAAATGTTATCCCGAGAAGTCTCGACTCGAATCTCGTCACGAGTTATAGGTGGCAGCACGGACTCACCTATATAATTAATATATAAGGTGCTCTCCAACTCCTCAGTTTCACTGTCGACCCTACCTGGAACCGCCCGCGACAAGAAATCGGCTACATTATCATTACTCTTTATATATTGAATATTAAAATTATAAGCAGACAGAAACACGGCATACCGTTGCAACCTGTTAGCTGCTAAGACGGGTACACCCCTTTTATTCCCGAAAACCGATACAAGCGGCTTATGGTCCGTACGTAAGATAAACGAGACCGTACGACCATTTAAATAATGATTAAACTTTTTAAACGCAAAAATAATAGCCGTCGCCTCCTTTTGTATTTGCGCGTAGTTAGTCTCCGCTTGAGATAACGAACGGGACGCGTAAGCCACCACTCTCTCGGAGCCGTCGGGCTGCCGCTGCGCGAGCACGGCGCCCGGGCCGGCCGGGCCCGCGTCGCACGTCACGATCGTAGGACGGGTGATAGTACACTAGCACCCGATCCGACGTGAGCTCCCGCTTGATATTTGCAAACGCGTCCGCTTGACTTTGATCCCATACTCACTTAGCGTCTTTTTTTCAATTAGCTAAATAAAGGGCTCAGAACAGAAGACGTATTAGGAACGAAACATCGATAATAATTTACCAATCCCAAAAACGATTTCAATTCGTTTACATTCTTTGAGGGCTGACAGTTCTGAATAGCTTCAATTTTACCGTTAGATTTATGTAAACCATTTTTTACAATCACGTAACCGAGGTACTCCACCGAACTCTTAAACAATTCGCATTTATCACGTTTAACCCGTATCTACGTACAAGACTTTGTTCAAAGTGACAGAAAAATCACCGCAAATTCTGACACTTCCATCAGACTTTAAAACGGGAACGATGGGGGTGGCGATATCCGAATATTCCACCTTTTCTCTGATACCTAAATCCAATATCTGTTAAATTCCTGTTCTATCTTTGGTTTAAGAACTAGTAGTACCGGTCGGGGCTTAAAAAAATTTAATTGGGCATCGGGTTTAACTAACTAACAACTAACGTTGGCTGACAACCAACTGACTATAATTAGGACGACCCACATATATCACTTCTATCAAATCGAGTCTCTCTGAAATCAGATGAACACATTGCTCCTTTACCAGCTTCTTCGGTAAACAACGGGCGTATGGATTTTGTCGTGAATGTCGTGTTGTCGTGGAATTTTTTAACTGGTCGAAAAAAAATAAATCCGAAACTATGAGGAATAGCGAAAAGTACTCAAAGAATCTTTATAATTTCAGTTGACCTAAATAAATGCAAACGATATGACAACACCGCATTACGGTTTATGCACAGATATTATAATACTTATACGTTTATGCACAGCTGCAGCGACGACGACATGGATTCGGCGACCGCCTGCGTGCACTACACGCACTGCAGGCACTGCAGGCACTGCGGTAAGAGAATGAAAACATCGAGAGTTACTTGGCAAGATTTATTTTACTAATGGGTATAATATTAAATAAAACAGAAGTAGGGTTTTGTAAGAGGTTTGGTATGGCTTAGAGTGTGTACTGTCAGAGCTGCACGCCTAGCCGGCTCAGTTTCAGCTGCAGCCAGTCGGCGTGCGGCTGCAGCTTACCGAGGTGAGCAACGCCCCCGCGGCAGTGGCGCCGCACCACGCCAGCTATCGCAAGCCCGCCCTGAAAAGTTTGATAACTTTATTAAACAAAGATCAAACGAGCGACTGGCCAGATCAGTAACAATCAGAAACATCTCGTGCTTAAAACAATGAGATGTGTTGATAAGCAGTGTGAAGCAGGAAAGAAGACACATAGTACAGTAACACAACTTAGTCTCTATGTTGCTTTCTGCATGCAGTACAGCTTCATGGTGCCGAGGTGGTACATTGTGTTTACGTAAACCAAGTTATTCAAGCGATATAAATCTTCTACAACAAACTAATTGACAGGATGTCTATAGGACGTACTTGAGCGTCGGCAACGGGGCACAGCACCGGAGCTCCGGGCGAGATGTCGCAGGCCGCGGCGACGGCGGTGGCTGCAGTAGCGCACACCAGGTCATGTATCCGACGGTTACGCGGCGGACAGTCTCCGTCCCGTAGCGACACCCGTGTCTATTCGATTACATGTTATCGTAGTCAACATTGTTATCGTGTCATCGCTGCATCTGCTATGAGCATTACTGATCCTCGTTCACACTTGCGATCTGTGTCTTTACGTTAGTATACCGTAACCTAAGAATCAAAGCTATACGAGAGAATGAGAAATGTGGGGTAATGGTAGCCACTCATTTTTTTTTTATTTATTTTATAGGAAGACCAACAGCAAAGTTTACATTATAAGTTAGAATAATAAATTAGAAACAAAATGTCAGTAATAGGTCTTCACTAAAAGTTAACATGTTACGAAAATGTGTAAGTAATAAGTAACAACCGTAATTAACATAACATAATTATCATAAGGTTTATGAAAGTAATTTGATTGTACACAATTCTTATTAAGGAAAAAAAGTTTTGCGGCCTCCCTACGGGTTCAGATAAATTGTGCGACTGGAAAGCCAGCTGTCGTTGAGGGTTGTAGCATCAAGGTCACTGTCGACGGTGTGCCCTCGGACCTCAAATCTATGAATACTGTGGTGTTCGGAGAAGATGTGCTTTCTTCTACTGTTTCTTCTATTCTGTATCAAAACTGACGACAGCGGCAATGAACAATGCGCCGTGGCGTGGTGTCTGTTAACAGTACGTTATCCCTTATTAGCGTGTAGTTTGTTTTAAATCTTGTATTTTTAAATTCTCTTTTAACATAACGGTAATGTAGTAAGAATTTAAAGGTTTTTATTTTTTTTTCGCGCTAATAAGAGGTCGGCACGTTATGACCGTAGTGTAAAGGCACCGGCACCATCGCCGGGCTAGACTCACCAGCACGACCTCCTCCCGGTCGCTGAAGCCCACTGCGCGGCAGGAGTCGCCGGAGAGCGGCCCGAAGCTTACGCACGCTCCGAAAGGATTCATTGTAAACTCGACGTTTTCCTTCAAAACTAGAAGACCGAAGTCATTTTTGCCGTTGCCTAAAATGAATTATTTGTTACACTTAAAATAAATCTCACAATTCTCACGTTTACCGTAAAACAATTAATCGTAAAGTTGATGCTCCACACAAAGCCCGGTCCTTTGATCGGGAGATACGGAAGGCGCAATTGGTCGCCACCGCGTGGAACTTGATTGAGTGTCACTTTTATGACAATTAAAACAATGTTTAGATCGTTTTAAAGTATTAACATTTATAAAATTAAAACAGTCGACTCCGAATACTATGCAATCAAATTTTTCCAAACTAAGCCTCAAAAAAGTGTATCCGGCAATCAGTACATGACGAAATAAGCTTGTGTAGGGTATCAATAAATCTGAAATCATAACCACTCTAGACAAACGATACTAGACAGGTTTAAGAAAGATAGTGAAAGCAGCCTGTGCACTGACCGGAGTTGTAGTCGTCGTGTCGCAATCTGTTGACGACGGCGTAGCGCCTCGCTGGCGCGGCTGAGGCCGGCACGCGTGCCCATATGTTCTCGTCGCCGACGGTGGCGATGCAGGCGGCGCTGGTGAGCACCGCGCTGGGACCAACCAGCGCACCGCCACAATACAGCCCCGATTGCGTACGCTGCCCGCGCGACACTTCGCCGCCCGGCCTGGACGACACAGTGCAATACTAAAGGAAACGATACATGTAAATCGATTCAGGTCAAGCGTCCATTCGTATAACATAAACAATCCTTAACAGAAATCTGCTTAACGGAAGACGCCAAACGCCGCTCACCGGCAGGACGACCGTCCTCTTTACAATTACCAGTTTCCTATAACCGTACATTGCTCGCTGTGACCGTGGCGCTGTCACTTCTCATCTAGAGTGTAGCGACAGGTCGTCACGACATGTTCATGTCGCCTCGCAGAAGATACGCGTCGAATAGAAGTATTGTGGGATTCCTCGATGAGTGTGTCTGATTTGTCACTTCCAAATAACACCAAAACTTT
>JAABKM020049722.1:2479-14196 GCA_016277805.2 Papilio aristodemus | reverse complement strand
TAGATTAAAATCAATTAATATGATTATCAAATTTATCAAAACACCTTGACCAAAATGTAATTACAAGTTTGCAATTTTTTTTCTGGTCAAGGCATTGTTTGGAGTGTGTGTAATTCAATTAATATCATGTTATTCTTGTGTGTCTGAGTTCGACTTGTATACAGTGTTATCAAGAGATTCGCTTCAGACTGAAGTGCAGTGTAAGCAAGTGCATTGTTTTATGTCTATTGTTATGACCTCGTTTAATGAAAGCATCATTTTAAACAATTGTCTTCTTTCTTTATGACTACGTAGAGATAATTTAATAAAAAACATTTATAGTTTTGTTTTTGGTTTAATTTTGAACTAGATGGCGCTGTTCTCAATATTTTAACAATATCTATTTTTAATTATATAGAAAGTGTAAATAGAGTAGAATTAGATTGTGCTGTTAGTGTAACAAGTACATATCACTATTTCCAGTGCTTCGTGACTGCGAGCGTGGCGTTGAACATAGTGGGCCACGGCGCTGTGATCGGCTACGCGGCGGTCCTCATTCCGGCGCTGCGACGTCCTGACTCCCACATCATCGCCACGCCCAGCCAGGAGTCATGGATTGGTGAGACCATTTTTATAGTAGAAGGAAACCATTGCACCAACAAGCACAGTCTATAAGCTCTAATTGTCTTCGTATGCAATCTTTTTAGTCTTAATTATTTTTGAGGACACCGACAATAATATTTTGCTTTTCCATTCCAGCTTCTATAATTGGATTCGCGCTCATCGTAGGAAATTTCATCATCACTCCCCTGATGGACACCTTGGGAAGAAAGAAGTCGCATCTCCTCACCATCCTGCCGAACATGACGGGCTGGTTCATGCTGCTATTGGTGAACAACGTGGCCGGTCTCATCATCGCGAGATTCCTTCAGGGCATAGCCATGGGTATGTTGGGACCCTTGGGGTCCATCATCATCGGGGAAATGACGGATCCGAAGAACCGCGGCGCGTTCCTCACCAGTGTCTCCCTGTCACTTACCATCGGAGTCTTATTCTCTCATGCTTTAGGAACCTACTTCAGTTGGCAACAGAACGCGCTGATTTGCTCATTCATCACCTTCATCAGTTTGCTCCTTATCATCTACGCTCCCGAATCTCCATCTTGGTTGATATCTAAGGGACGTTACGAGAAGGGTAGTGAAATATTCTTCTGGTTGAGAGGAAGCGATGAAAGGCAGCGAATGGAGTTGGAAGATCTGATCGCCGCACAGAAGACCGCGAGGAAGTCCAGCGTCGGCGAAGAGAAACAACCAATCGGGGTCCGGGTTCAACGGTTATTTACTTATTTAACTAAGACTTCCAAGAAGCCGGAGTTCTACAAACCAATTATTATAATGTTTCTTTTGTACACAATGTTCCAATTTGCTGGCATCAACGTTTTAAGTTCCTATGTCATGGATATAGTTCACCAACTGGTCGGTCCTGAAGCAAACGCTGAAGTTATCATGGTCGCATTGGATATCGAAAGACTTATCTGCAACCTCCTCGCAGTGTTCCTCATGAAGACTATGAGACGAAGGACTCTATTATTCAGTACCGCTGGTATTTGTGTTCTGTCTTACTTGGGGAAAGCTGCATACTTGTATTCAAAGACAAACGGTCTGCTACCTTTTGATAATCAATGGATACCTCTATTTTTAATCGGATCTTATATGTTTTCCCTCACGATTGGTATATCATCGATACCTTTTGCGATATCTGGTGAAATATTCCCTCTGGAGTATCGAGGTTTGGGAGGAGGTATTAGTGTCTTAGCTTTGTCGTTGAATTTCTTCGTTGCTGTTAAATCATTCCCTGTATTAACAGGGGTGGTGGGGTTACCGATTACTTATTGTCTTTACGCCGGCATCGTAGTTATATGTCTGATAGTTATTTACTTCCTGATGCCGGAAACTAAAGACAGGACTCTTCAGGATATAGAGAACAGTTTCAGGGGATGGACGGCGGAGGACTACAGGAGCGCACAGCCTTTAAACGGCAAGGCCGTTGCCGATATGCGGAGATGCAGTTCTCATATAATCTATTAAAATTTCTTTAAAACTTGAATCTATTTAATTTGTTTTAAATATTAAGTATTACTGGATAGGTAAGATGGACGGAAACAGCGATCGGCCGTTTTATGCGTTAGTTTTTTTTTTAATAATTTTGCGTGCGTTTGATAAATGGTTAATTTTCAGAGTAAAGCAAACTCAATGAGGTACGTTTGTGGTAAAATACCTAGGATTTTGGGAAACAATATGTGGTTGTACATCTGGATAAAAACGCGAATTCTGAAGCGAATTTAGAATTGATTTTTTAAGATTGACATTTTGAGGCTAATTTCAGTTTGGGTACCATTAATTACAAAACTAGAAACATTTTCAATTAGATAATTAATTTCTACATGTGTAAGGCAATCTTTGGAGTTTTCTATATGATAGAGATATATGTATTTTATCAAACATAAAGTTGCTTTTAAATCCTTTTAGCCATGTCAATAATATCCTTAATGTAAAATAAGGCTGTGAATAAAATATAATAGTTCATTTTTGATTTGTGGTAGCTTATTTTTAAACTTTAATGATGACATGTTTGTTATCATATTGTTGTTGGTGTAAATAAAATATTTATATGAATAAAAATATCTTTTATTTTGTCATTTTCCATCTAAAAGTTTAGAATAAATTGAGAAAAGGTAATTTCAAATAAAATAGAATTCATTTGAATAAATCTTTATTAAGGAAGCATTTACAGAGTAACATATTACTAAGCTGTCACCTGTCACCGTTATATTCTAGTTGAGACAAGAAGTCCTCCGACAGCGGTGTGCTAAGACGTCTAATATAAGTCTGGTGTGAGGCAGACATTCTTCGGCCGCTCACAGGGCTGTCGCTGTCGAAAGACTCGTTGTTCTACTGTAATACTAATAAAATTAGCCGATATTAAACTCCACCTGCCATCGGGGCCAGCCCTAGCGCTGGAAAGCATATCCTCTTTTTTTCGTTCGCCCACTCAACCCTCTTCCACCTTCCGCAATTCCAGCATGATATCCCTCTCGCACACTTCCATCTTCTCGTCCTTCTCCCCTCGGAAGTGACACTCTATCTCATAGAGCGTCTTCCCTTTCGTTTCCGGCAGCAAGAAGTACAAGAACACTCCGCAAACAGCGATGCAGATACCGTAGACACAGAACGTTCCGTTGATTCCGATCTGTCTGAAGGAAGCGGGCGCGGTCTTCACGACTACGAAGAACATCACCGAGAGGAACATGCCGGAAATACCACTGCCGATACTTCTGTACGCCAACGGGAAGATTTCGCCTGCGATCGCCCAGGGTATGGGCAGGATGCCGAGCGTCTTGCCAAAGATATAAAAGAGTGTAGGCACCACGGGTGTCCATTTGTAGCCTTCCGGTATGTAGCCCAAGTCTCGAAGGTAGAGGAGCAACGCGGCGGTCAGGAGAGATGCGACGCTGATGACGATGCCCAGGAAGAGAACCGTTCTCCTTCTCAGTTTGTTAACGACGACGCAGGCTATGACGGCCGTCACAAACCTCACCACGTCCACCATCAGCATGCTCGTGTAGGCCTCAATGGTCCCGCCGGAGACCTCCTCCATCATGGGGACAGTATACGAGGGCACGACCGTCATGCCGGATATTTGGAAAAGGATAAACATGAACATCATGATCACGGTCGGCTTATAGAATTCTGGTTTGGTGATCATCTGTCGATAGAACGTGAACTGAGCAACTTTCGGTGTGAACTTCTTTTTTTGACTGTTTAAAAGAACTTCTAGTTCTTTCTCGGAATTTTCATCATCACCCCTGAACCATCTGAAGGATTTGCGGCATTCGTTGGCTTTACCTTTGGAGGCGAGGTATGGTGGTGTTTCCGGTGAAAGGGAGACCAGGATGAGGGAAGCTGCGTAAAAGCTCCCGCAGGCGACGGCGGCGGTCCTCCAGTAGAGCAAGGTGCCAAAGATATGCGCCACCAGCATCCCGGTCGCGAAGGAGAAGGCGATGGTAGCGAGGAACGCGCCGCGGTACTTTGGCGAGGAATACTCCGCTATGGTGACCGGCGCCGCTGCCGCTTGGAGACCCATTGCGAAACCCTGGGGTAAAGGCATATTTATATTAACATTTATTAATATTTACTCTTGTTAATCAAGTACCAAGGTCTTATAAAGTAAGATTACGTCGTGGAATAAAGTTGGATATTAAATGTATTAAATTTAACCTGCAAGGAGCGACTAGCGAGCAAGGCGGCCGGTCCTTTAGCCGCTACCAGCAGCGCCCAGCCCCCCATCGCGGGCAGCGTGCTGAGCTGGTTGGTCGGCTTGCGGCCCAGCCGCTGCAGACTGAACGGCGCCACCAATATACCAGAGATCAGAGCCAGGCCGAGGATCGAAGCTGGAAATACAGTATAAATGGTTATTTTTCATACATGACATTTGATGGAGGGATTTTAAATGGAGTGGTCAGATTTAAGGACTAATTATTCAATCTTTAGAAACCTCGAAATCGCTCCTGCCACTTTGCAAACTTATTTTATAAATATGTAACCATTATTAAATATTTTCGTAACTTGTTGGTAGCTGATAAGACCAGCTGACTCGTGTTTCTTTTTACTATAAAATTGGAATTAGAATAAGTCTTTGAACCAAATCCTTGACTTTAACGCCTTATGTTAATGAGTAAGACGATAACGTATTTTTCTACGATACATTGAAACACATTGAGTTTTTTTTATTAAGAAATTACTTGGCGTATAAAATAAAATAGTTTTTGAACAAAACATAGTTTGTAATAGTTTATTAACATTTACGTACATATTTTTTTTATTTTACTATATTTTCTTTTATCAATTCGTCATTACATATTTATCTATAAACATTTTCACACAAGGACGTACATTTTATATACACGTATGCAAGACATTGTTCGCTAAATAAGAATAAAAAGTGTAGGTATAGCATCCAAAACAATGACATCAAGGTTACATTTTTTTTTATCTACATTTAGTCAAAGTGTCATTAGACACACGGCTGTAAAACGTGATGGCGAGCAATGATTTTATCATTATAAATATAATTTGTCTTACATATTCTGTAATAATATTAGACAAATTAACAAGTAAATCGTCTTAAAATAATCCATAATGATAGCCTATTGCAGGAATGGCAAACAAATGGTACAATTTTAGCACGCCAATAATCCTACGCTACGGAGTGTTCGGGCGTATATTATATTATTGGGTAAAGTAAAGAATTTTACCTAGATAGTATTTATTATTATTATTTTGTTAAGTCAAAATTATTTGTCGTCACGTTTATGAGCCAATTAAAGTTTTTTTTTTAAATTCCACGTTTTAAAGGTTCGGTACCCCTGGGCTATTTGATGTAATTTACTGTTTGTGAAGGACACGACACTCGGAAGGATCATTCGACGTCTTGTTTGCGGACTTAAATCGATGAAACTACATTGTTATCAAATTATATGAAAACAAAAACATACTTCAAGCCGGTATTCCGATGGTGTAAGCAGAGGTGCAACTAGTACATGCACTATTCGCCGTATGTTTTGCCGTCCTACGATGTGATACGCGGATGTATGTATTTCGATACCGTTTTTATTTTTATATTTATCTATAGAGCGGCAATTAAATTTTATAGAAAAGACACGTACCCTTACAAAATTACCCGTTAAAAGTGTGCCGTGACAGTGACCATATTTCATTTATTATGACAATCCTATATTGAGCCCTAACAGTGTATATTATTGTACCGCTATTTTAAAAGTGTCCAGTAAAATTATATGATTGGGACATTGGGACTTTATTTTTTTCGCTTATGACTAGTATGATGAAGTCTTTGCATATGAGTGTCAAAAATGCGATACGAAGCACTAAATCGTTAATAATGACATACCGATCCAGGACTCGTGGTCCGGAGTGAGTCGCATGTCGGAGTCCGGCCGCCGCAGCTGCTGCAGCAGCACGCCGGGGTACGCGATGTTGGCGCCCGTGCCGATCATGTACAACACCACGCCGCTCACCGCCACCACCTGGGGGACACAGGACTTGTACTACTTCCCAATGTCAAGAGTGACGGATGTATTGCCAGCCTTTTTGGAGGATAAGGTAGTGATGCGAAGGTATCAGGAGTACCTTAATCTTCCGAATTTTTATTCGGAAGATTAAGGCCTTTTGGCCTTACCACCGTTTTTAAAATAGAATAAGAAGAGAAAAAGAGGAAGGAGAAAGGTTTAAGAGGTAAACAAATATTTTTAATAACTTTACGTGAGTGTTCTGTGAAGTTGGTACTTCCCCTTAAACTAATGCCTTCGGCTTCAGAATAGGACATTTTTCTCTGCTATTGTAACTCTATGTATATGTCACCGTAAAACTGTTAACCTCGTTAGTTTATAATGTAACTAACCTTCGTATAAAACGTAAGATGGATAAATATCACGTCACCATTTAAAACCGATACAGAGTATTTATCGACAAAAAATTAATTTAATTATAAATGTTTACGTTCACAATTTTCTGTCAATTTATATTACAGTTTTTAATTACATAACTTTTTATATGCCTACCGTTTACAATGTGTTTAGACTATTTACAAAGTACCGACTCTCACAATCTGCCGATGACATATACAGCTACAGTTGTATATATTACCGTTTCATTCATACATTCTTACCTGTCTAAAGAATGGCGACATTTTCTGTTTTTGTTTCTCCGTCGCTTCTGACATTTTGAAAGATATTTTCTACGACAAAGAGTTCACCTTTTAGTTAATTTTAATACCATCTTCGAATGACAGGAAGATCTGTAACAGAAGAGTTAAATTGTAAATAATTTTTATTTTAAGGTAATAAAATTAAAGTAACAAAAAACATATAGTGATAAAAACTGAAAAACCAGTGAAATGATGACGTGAAAACTTTAAAAACTCATTTTTTAGACTGTTTGATAAAAAATTTAAGGATTATTAAGGATGATTAATTAGAGGAGATTAATTAGAGGATATTTTTACTAAATTTGGTAATTTAAGCAACTATGATAGAAATTGTAGTTTGTTTAATTGCTTAGTTATTATTTTTTTTAGTAAATAAAGCATTTCAATGGAAAAAAATATGACCTCCATAATATACAAAATTAATTTACACTTTACTACATTATGATTAGGTTTTCTAATGCACTAATAATCTAATATCAGGCATAAGTTGGAAAGTTCAAACAGGCACGTTGAACCTCTTTTTAGCATTCATCCCTTTCGCACAAGTGTGTCATATATATTCTTATCCTTCTCACACTCTGGTCTGGAAAGTTCTTTCTTAAAGAGACTGGTATAGTTTTAAGTCTAGAATAAGGGTTTAGAATAAGGGGAATGAATTCAAATAATATATATTTCTATCTGTTGTTTTTTTTTTATTATTTTAAGAGAATCAGACAGAAAAATGGATTAGATAAACTGCCTCAGTGGTGCAGTTCTATTAAGTTACGACTGTAACGCTAATGTCTCTGATTCGAATCCCGAGTCGGGCAAAAGTATTATTGGAGTTTTTTCAACTCAACAGAAATAGGTGACAGAACACACCTCATACGTTGAAATCTTATATATTAATATCTCTACCTATCTCGTTTGAAGTACAAGATGTATCAATGAAGTCCTATTAAAATGTTTTGTAAACTTTCACTTCCTTACAATTACGCGACACAGAAACTCTTGTCAGCCAGACGCGCCTTGTTCGTCACACTGGCCCCGAGACAGCCGACTGGAGATACATTCACTGTCACCTACGTCTTACCTCCATCCTTAGAATATCTACTAAGCTTACGAAATAATTTTAAATGCATGTAAATTAAAGTAAAATTAAAGAATATAAAATTAAAGAGTATATGCTATTTCATTCCCAGCAGTGAGTTTACTAAAAATATTTCCGTTTGAAAAGGTCAAACAATGATCGTATTTTTAATTTGCAATTAATGTAACAAAAAATGCATCACTTTGATAAATATAATCAGATATATTTTTTAAATAATTCCTAGAATAATCATTAGCTAGATTGTGATATAGTCTGTTCCAAATGAAAACCAAAACAAATTTAAATAAGAACACGACATATTTTACGATAATATTCGATATTTCCGAAACCAAATTTTTAACACATTAGTTATCAATACTCTATAATTGTATAGAATATATATTTTACATATTCTATAATATAAATGATATTGAGTTTTTTCAACTTGATATCAGCCCGGAGTTTGGAGTTTGTGCCCGATATGGCGACAGGCTCGCCCCCTATCACATTATGGGACGGAAAAACATATAGCGAAATGTGAGTGCACTAGTTGCACCTCTGCCTACCCCTTCGGGGAATACAGGCGTGAGATATGTTTTTTTATAATATAAATATAATTGTTTGTTGGATATCAGTGTTTGTGAAATAATAATATAAAAACATATATTTATGTCATTCCATCCTTGAATCCTAACCTCTGCTATCTTACGTCGCTTGTTTTTGAGCTGTTAAGATTCGAATATCGAACGTTTTCATGTGTCATAAAAAAACAAACATTTATTATGTAAATATTCTATATTTAAAGGCAAAAGAATAATGAAAATGTCTTTATTAAATTAAGTATATGTGATGTTTGTAATTTAAGCATTATTTATATAACTAGAAACTCACCCAGCTTCACTTGGATCGAGAAGTGGGTGTACTGGTCGCACCTCTGCGTACCCCTTCGTAATAAAGGCGTGAGGTTTATTTATTTTCATATCAAAGGCGAAATTAAATTCATTTTACTGCGCCATACTAAATTTATTATAGGCATAAACCGTGAAATTTCATGATTATTGTTCCACGCGTTATGTTGTTGTATTAAATAGAAAAAATCTTTATAAACCAAGTTTAAATTTCAAAGTTGAAGGACTTAAATGTCGTGAGTTTGTAACAAATTTCGTAACATCTGCCGGTTTTATATATTTCCTTATAAAAGGTATTTAGTCATCTGTACGGAACGAGTTTAGAGGCAAAATTGTCTATAAATTTGCAACGACAGTTTCTTGATAAAAACACAAACAGGCCTCTAGCACACAGCCGGGGAAGCGAAACGAAAACAAAATGTGTGAGGCAGTGCTGTGTTTAATATAAAATCTCTACTAGTTTTATATATTGAATAACATATAAGCTTTGATTTCATTCAGTTCCCGGACTGTGTACTAAGATCTTTAGGCCTCTAGTACACATCTTGAACTCCATGCTAGTTTCATATTAAGTAGCGCCGAGCGATGTCAATCCGTTTCGTTTCCGTGACTGTGTGCTAAAGCCCTAAAGGAACACGTAAGTTAGGACACTTTTAGGATAATAATTTACATGCATAATATGTATATTAAGTCCATTATATTTTTTTATACTGTCATAAATATTTATATAAGAATTATACGATATTTTACAAACAATAAATTTAGAAGATTTTTTTTTCTTTATTGCCATACATCTAACAGCATTATAACACAATACAATGAATAATAACGAAGCGTGTAAACATAAATAAAATGAACTTTGGTCACGGATTTCAATTTAACTTACAATCACGAGCGTTATTCAAAGGTTTAACTGACAGATGTGTGATTTTGTAACTACCATTACAAATTGTTAACTAAAAATAATATGCGGTAAAGATTATAATTAATTACGATAGGCAGAGGTAACAGATTTCCATTTGGCACATTTACAATTTGGTTTAGTTTACAATTTGCTATCAGATATAATAAGACTGATTGCTAACTAATGCTGACAATCGGTAGATTAAAAATACAGATTAAGGAATACGGCCAAGATGTCTGTTCACAAGATGTTACCATATTGGTATGTAATATGTATTCAACAAAATTATTTAAACTTAAACGTAAGTAAATAAAAATGTGAGCTCCATATAATATGGTATGAACTATAATGATAAAAACACGCATTAATTAAAAAAAAAAATACGCCTTATTTTCCTGTTTTAAAAACGACAAATAAAAATGTATGTGTTCCAAAGACGGTTTGCGATCTTAAAATCCGGTTGACATTGGAAATATTTGTGATAAACACCACTTTAGTTTTTATTATTAAAATTATTTAAACTTTCGTGAGACATTATAAACTTAATATATAAAAAAATATTTAACTCACACAAAGTCGTCAAAAAAAAAATATTTTCAACATCACTTCGAGTTATTTCTCAATGGCATTAATTTAATAATTATACAATGTCTAAATACACAAGGTAATATTTAATAAACCACAAAACTTACGTAAATGAGAACTGATTGATTAGGAAGCAGCGTAAACTGAATGTCATTGAAATAGGGATGATAAGTAGGTCCGAAGCCGTGAGTATAATGTACACAATGTACTATAAAATGGAATTGACCCTTTGACTGACTGTTTACAATATGCCTAGTTCGATTATAAACTGACGAAATACATAATCATAACTAAGACTTCTAGGTCACTAGATATCCGAATTGTTAAAACTATGTAGACTGCTTTTGTTAACTAATATTAATTGGACAATATTCATGAGTTCAGTAATTAGCTTAAAATGACAAATTATGTCACAGATAACCTATGACAGTATGATACAATATTGTTACTTAATTTAGTATATTCGGTAAATTCAACGCGATAGCTTGGTACAATTTTGATTTGCAATATTACTACAATATAAACTGCCTCGGTGGTGCAGTAGTATTACGGTATAGCCGCTTTGCTGAAGTCTCGGGTTCGAATCTCAGTTTGGATTTTTTCGACTAAATATCAGCCCGGTTTTGGAATTTATAGTAGATATATCGCTTCTATTTAATCAAGGGAGTGAAAAAATATGACTAAGAACACGGAACGAAAAATCGATGCACTAGTTACCTACCCCATTCTAGCAATACAGTCGTGCGGTATATTTTTTTTCTTACAATATTCTTCACAATTGTACAAAGATATAAATGTAATTATGTTTTATGAATGGGAATAACCCAATGTAAGTTTGGTTTATTTTCATTCCAACAAGATTTCCCCATATTGCAATCAAATTAATATACCTATATTTATTTCAATATTTTTGTGTTTTGCAAAAATTACACGTGTAATATTAAACTAAAAAAAAACTTTAAACCTAAAAAACGAAAAACATAACACGTTGTCCCATCGACGTCATAAAAGAACAATAGAATTAAATGAACTAAAATACGTCCGATAACTCACTACTTACAATTCAATGTCTTTGATTCACAATAATAAATTATAATTGAATTTCAAACAATCCCACACGTGAACACTGGACAGAATGCGACCGCAATCCTCACACTACAGCGTACGAGCGTGTCACCGCAACACTGACGTAGTGAAGTGAACGCGTCAAGCGTTTCGATTCGACATAAAAAAATGTCATGGTAGGGTTGTCCATACGTGTTGTTTTATTAACATGTCCGTTTTTTTATTTATTCTTTATCGCACACCTCAATATGGTTAGAGCAACTGGAGGTCTTATTAATAAGATCGATCTCTTTTTGTGCTTTTTACACTTTTTTGTTTTTTTTTTATTTTAGTACATTTTTGTTACTAAGTGAAGCATATTGTAGAAGTTCGTATAGGCAGACCTAATAACATACATAGAAAACAAATGCTAAAGTACTTTTTA
>JAABKM020047709.1:0-14297 GCA_016277805.2 Papilio aristodemus | reverse complement strand
TGATTACCATTTATTTAGGTCGATGGCACACGGCCTGGCGGGCCAGTGCTTCGATTCTTTTGAAAAAGTCAAAGAATGGATCGATTCTTGGATCTTATCAAAGGATGAAGAATTTTTCCGATGAGGGATTCGTTTGTTGCCTGAAAGATGGGCCAAAGTAGTGGAAAGTGACGGACAATACTTTGAAACATACATAAGATACCATTTTTTTTACATAATTTTTAAAATTAAAAAAAAACGGCGGGAGCAAGGTTGTAGACCTAATATTTCTAGGACTTATAAGATATTCTCATAATGACGACTTCGTACAATTCTTATTACTTGACCTGGGATTGTTAAGAAAATATTTACAATGTTGAACTCACAATACTGGCATTCTCTGCAGCGTACATGGATGTGAAATCAAAGAGCGCCACATCTGGCTCTCCGTAGTGGTTGAGGGCAAACTCTCTGAGTGGTAGCTGGCCATTAGTTGAGAACCTGGCAGCCTCTTGTGCATACCTCATCAAGGCGGCACGATCTACATTATCAACGCTCAGTAGCCGGGATACTTCAGCGTAATCCTGAAACATTCACATATGCTTTTTAGCTCTGTGACCTCTACCCATAGTCATTTGCAACAAGCAAAATAGTTGATGTGAAATGACAGGACGGGATAAACAAAAAAAAATATATTTCCTTTTCCTATCCATCCCTTTCTGTCATATCCTCTTTCTCTTCCTATCTTCAGCTTATAAAAAAAAGGTTTGGAAGGGAAATACGATCAGAATTAGACATTCGGCGCCTCACTCAACAGATAAAACGCAGAATAATTCTACTTCACGCCAATTTTGTAAATTCTCGGTGTTTTTCCGGTTACCCATTTGTGCAAATGTTGCTGCAAACTCTACCTACCACTGTTATGTACTAATGCACAATGGGGTGTACTAGGTGCACCCCTGCCTATCCTTTTGTGGAGAACAGATATGAATGTTTTTATGACTTAGCACAATTACAATGGTCAACAAAATACCTTATAAATGTCACTGTTACGAAAGCAAAAATGTTATATAACTTTCATTTAATGTAATTATATACTAAAACTTTCACAAGACGTAGTATACAAGTATATGTACTAAGACCTCTTTTATATTATTATACTCTGTTACGAAACGCTAAGTATTAGTTCAGTTGTTTGAAAATTCTTTGTAATGATAGATTGTTAAAACAACTTTTTTAAAGTTCCTTAACTCCTTCAACTTACATTTACTAAAACTCCTTTATTCAATAGGCTATGTTTCTTTGCCGTCATGACAAAGTAATGTGTGTCATCTTTGTAGTAGACTATATTCTCTAGATCGATGCCGGTCACTTCAAATAGTTCTTTGAAAAACTTCTGATTGAATATAAAAGCGACCCCGCTAATTTCCGGTACCTGGAATAAGATTGAGTATTTTTTTAATAAATAAAAGTCTACCATTAACAAAGATAATTAACGAAAAAGTTAAATAAAAACTAGTTTAGCCTGTATCAGGATATAAGCCCCCATCACACTGTATTCCTTTAAATTTTAAAAATATCTATTAGTAACGCAGCTCCGTTTTTAGTTTTATCCGTAAAATAAATGATTTTAAATCAATATCTTCAATATATTACAGATATTTTATGAGCTAGCTAACTCTATATTGTCCCGCGGATACAATTTCATTTTAAAAAAATAATATACACATTAATATAAATGTGTTTACCGATGCCTCTTGCTCTGTATGCCTGTTGATAAAGTTGGCAGTGATAGCCATGGCTAGTTTCCCGCGAAATTCCTTACGCTTGAAGCCGTGGAGGGTGTTACGCTTGCCGTCCGCACCAACAAGCGCGTCGAATTCATACTGCGACACAGGATGCTCTTTCGGAGATACGCGCGCCCTCCAGCCCAGCCCTACAAACAGGAATAGATAAGAAAATTACAAAGGACATGTAAAAGTTGTCTCATGGCAACTGTCGTTATTGCATAAACGGATGGCTCCACCACGAAAGTTAATAAGTAATACATTAGCAGTTTATTTTTAATCGCACCTCTACCTACATCTTTAGGAATACAGGCGTAAAGTATGTAGTTAAAATAAGGTTTTTTTTATATAGTTCAACTTACTCTCATTATTTACTCCAATAGTCGGCTCTAATAGTTCTTCAAAACTGACACCTTCGTGCAATTCCACGCCAAGCAATAACGCCACCTGGAAACAAAATAAAACATGCGTAAATTAATTATATCTCAGTACAATTAATCCTTTGAGTCGATTATTTATATATAATTAAAATAATTGTTCATTGTAGCAAAAATATTGTATAGAATTCTATTTTTTTTAGTAGCAGATGACCTTCGTTTCCATAGAGCACATAATAAATCAATACCATATTTCAAGGTTTTGTCTGACTACATACTTATATTACTTCCTTCAGTGTAAAAGAAAATAAAAAATCATACTACTCTATCAAACGTCTTAAAAGATTAACTTAATTATTGATGAAAACTTAATATCGCACCTAAAAATAAATATAATTATTCAAAATTCGATTTTTAATTTAATTTCTCTGCAATAGTTTAATATAATCATGTGTATTAATACTATTTCTTAGAATTACATACCTTCATTAGAATGCACTGCAACTGTCGGATACTGATGTGGTCTATGGAGCCAGCACAAAATTTGCCAAAGAATTTTTTAGCGCCCAGAGCGCGAAGATCTTGGATGACAAACGGCCACAGGTGTAAAACATTGTTGCGTGACATACGATCGCGCTTTTCTACAACGACCTACAATCAAACATTAGAAATTAAAATTAAACATTATAAGACGAAAAATAACAGTCGTGTACCCTTGCCTTATATGGGTACCATTGCGAATTAGAAATTCGTCGTTAACCATTTTTAATACCACTATTTTTTTTCTTTATCCTGCTTTAGACTTCCTAGCGCTTGATGAGGAAGTAGTCCAGCGTAGGAGTATGTGGCAGAGAACTTAAGTACACTCTGTTCTCTTCAATCGACTTTGTGTTTAAATTCTATTTTTTGCACAGTATGATGTAGACTGTCTAGTGCGTTCTTTTGTATATAAAACTGGCTGGTTTAGACAGTCGATGGACGTTTTTACACTTAAAAATAAATGTTTTTTTCAAAAAAATATTTATAATGTATTAAAATAATTAGGATTCACATATTACCACTTTGGCACCTAAAAGCTGGCATTCAATCGCTACTCTGAGTCCGCAGGGCCCTGCGCCGATGATGAGCACTTTGGTCTGAGCGCAAATCCTGCCCTTGCCGTACACCTTGTGATTCGCACGGAGATCGAACTTCTTAAAGAGAGCTTGAGCCTTCCATGAGTTGGCAAGTTTCGCCTGCACAATGTATAAGTCACAAATGTTATTAATAATAGTTCATAAATTATCGAAAATTAATTAACTTAAAACCTAATTAAAATAAAGACAGCAATTACTATCCGCATTAACTCAGCTCTCTTAAATGGATCAGGAGACTGGGCACTTAATCTATAAAGATAGAAAGTTTCGTAATAATTTTTACTTTTAAGAACATTAGAGTCTAAAAGCGGAAACAAAGGAGATCTACATTTCTAATATTTTTGAAATATTGGTCTAAAAACATTTAGATTTTTTTATTTCTCCGTTTTTACCGATTTTTTTTGGTAATGTTTTATTTTCATATTTGCCTACATATTCTTGTCAATAATTTCAGGTATCTCGACATCCTGAACAAATGTAGTCTGATGTATATTACTTATTTTTTAATTTACTTGTCTTACAAAGATTAAATGCATATTAGATATTATTCTCATCTAAATAGACGCAATAGCAAACAGCCTAGTTCATATACACATTTCAGCAATTTCATTGACCTTTTGACAAACTTACAGCAAATTATAAAATGTGCAAATTATTGACAATTTGACATCGTATTATAAGCAACTTTGTTAATTACGATTTAACAAAATAATAATACAAATAAAATATCAGTTAACCATTTGACGATTTAATTTCGACTATATATAAACTAATAAAAATTGCCATTAATTCGTTCAGTTCACAACTTGTTGCCACTCAGTAATAAGTCTTTGAAATTATAAACTGACTATGTTTGGAAACTAGCAACATATATAAAAAGGTTTCCCAAAATTTTCACAAAACAAAAGCATTTGTACATACATCGCTTGGCTTAAACATAAAAAAGGAGCTGTAATTATGTAAACTGGATCCTTTAAAAATTGATAACAAAGTAACAACAGCATTTAACAATTCCATAGGCCTTTGTTATTTTTCGCTACATTGATTGGAACATATGTATGAAATTTCCTGGTCGGATATCAGATAGTTAGTTCCGCTAGTTTTCTTTCTGTAAGTTGCATTTATTCAAAGAAGTTTCTATGACATTATATGTACTACAGAACAATGACTTGGTCTGCTTATCCATGCAACCATATAATTCATCGAGTTACGTCAGCAAACTATGCTTAGCTACACAATCCTGTGTCGGTCGCGAATAAATGCGCCTGTTCAAATTAACCTAGGTTCCATAATTACGGTAAGATATAATATGAATAAGTCTTTTTCTGTTATAAAATACTTTGAGTATACTATAAAGTTAAGAGTTATAAATGCCTTGTACTTTCTTGTTCGAAAGCTGAAATATAATGTTTGCGTGTCAGAAAAAGACCATAGAGCACTAGTTGCACCTTGCCTACCCCTTCGGTGAATACAGGCGTGAGATATGTTTTACGTTTAAAAAGACCATTAAGATATAATCACTATAACATTGAGAACAATTAAATTTATCTTCAGTTACTTAATTCGTGTCATATTTTTTCAAAGACAAGATGATAAATGAGGCGCGGGTGGTCTAAGTATTCATCTGCAACATCAGATAATGTATTACCCGAATAAAAAAGAGCTTGCATATGTACTTTATAAATAGTAAGCTTTCGCAAGAAAAGCTATTTGTAGCTTCAAACGTTCACATAGCAGAATTACAATCGACTTGCGCAAACATTATCGCAACTGATAAAAATCGAGTCATCGTGAAAAAATTTGAGATAGCATTGCCATACATTAATTATGACAAAAATGTCACTACGGGCTTATCGATGTAACTATTTTCTTAATTCACATCGGGCACAAATTTCAGACTAAGGGATATAGAATTGAAAAATCTAATATAATTTAACTTGGCCCGGGATTAGAAAACAATACTATAAAATTTAATAAATTCTGTCTGTAGATTTTTGTTTTTATATAATTTTACATATTACTTATCTCAAATGGTACATTTTTTTTGTTTTGATTATGAAATGGAAAATATTTTAAAACAAACAAGCCATCTACGCAATAAGCGAAATTGAAAATTATGGTAATAGACGCGTTACATGAATGTATACTCATACTGCTTTTCACTTTCCGTGATTAAAAACTCTATATATTATATTATGCTAATTGTTGAATCGCAGCATCGGCGCAGTGAAATTTAACATTGCCTTTTCTCTAACTAAATAGTATAGTCCGATAAACGATGCGCTCTCATGTAGCTACGCATACTCCTTACATTTTAATTGTTTGCTTCTCCTGTATTTCTGACCAATATTATCTGATGCTATAAGTTGTTTCAGAGTTTCCTATTGCAATACAACAAATGAAAAATATTTTTTTTCTTTAATGTATTAATTCGTATTAGCTGCACACGATATAATTTTTGCAGAATTTTACATTTAATTTTAAAGAACACTTATCCCAGATAGATCTCAGATAGATCGGAGAGTTAGAGAATACAAAGAAATATGTATACAGATAGTGGTGTTTGAATATGCATACAATTATTCGCTTTCGCGTTGATGAAATTGAAAGACACAATTACATATATACGAAACATGCGCGTAGCTTCGATTAGTGTATATTCAAATATAACCCGACGCATAGATTGGTATTGTATTGCGCTCCAGCACTGTTGTTTTTCAAGTAACCACGAATCTCTGGAATCGTCTGAATGTCCGCATTTTTATTGGCAAGTTGCCAAAACCATGCAAATAAGAGAGAGTGTTTTAACTCTCTACACTGATTTATGTTCAGCTATTATCCGTTCCGCCGCGTTGGACGTAAGACTTTAATTCACAAATAATTAGTTTGGTGAAACGACGCTTAATTTAAAATAAAAAAAAATTATTTAGAACTAGTTAGAAAGATAACGGTAGCAGTTTCTTTTTAGTCATTAAACCATAAAATCTCAATCTTCACACGTTTATTTTTGTGAATATGTTTATTTCAATTATTTAGTTAATAATGTTTTAATAATTTGAAATACAAACCTTTAATTTAGGGTAGAAGTCGGGCAGTCTATTGGGTTTGAGGTTAAGCGTGTTGCATATTTCCCGGTGTAGTGCCAAAATCTGTTTCATGGTGCCAGCCGAGCAGAAGTGGTCAAACATCTCCGCCGCTAGGGCACTTTCGGGCGGCGTCGCCCCTGCTCGAATCATTTTGGTACCTGCAGACAAGTTAGAAAACATTCATCAAATAAAAACCCGTTTCAAAGATCAAGGACCCCTTTAAAACAATACAATTTAAACTGACATCGAGGAAAGTAAATCACAATCATAAATAAACACTCAGACGTGGCCACTTTTCACCTTATGCATCCGTTACTTGTAATAGGATGTAAGCCTATCGCCTATTGGGCATAAAATCCATCAGACCATTCACCTCTAGTTTATTTGTAACCGAAGTAATCAGTAAAGATTGATTCAGTCTCCTGTCAAAAATTTGATCAATATGTTGACAGTAGCCATCTTAATTAAAAATCCACGTTTGTCAAAGTAAAAATTTCACATTAAATTAAATCCTTTTCATGTGATTAAAGTGACTCTTAATCACATGAAAAGGAAAGCAAGTTAGTAAAGCATAGTGCGTAGTAGGAAGGCTGCATTTCAACCAGTTTAATACCTATAGCTTTATAAGGCACAAGTCCAAAGCTGCAGGTAATGTTGTTTACATTGTTGAACAAAAATGGCTTATTATCCTTCCATATAGAAATAATAAACTTTTTTCTTAATGAATACATATCTACACGAAATATGTATGTATTCAGGAAATATATTAAAAAAAAACTTACTTAAAGGTCCGTCACGTATGACGAAGTTGAACGTGTGAACTGTGACCAAAACTGAGCGAATAATAATTTCGATTAAAAATTTTAAAGTAACATTTGTCATCAACAGCGATATTATTTTAAGGGCAACAACACGTATTGCTGTCTCATAAAATTGGCGTTTCGTTGTAAAGGCCACTTTTATCACGAATTTATAATATTTGGTTAGGTATTACAAATTCAAATTTATACAGCTATTTATACGTGTATTTGTGTTTCGTTAACCGACATTTATTTGTTTTCTTTTTCTTCTCTTTTTTCTGTCTGCATCACTCAGTTTACAAAATGGAAAACTTGAAATAAAAACAACATACCTCATGCCTGTATTGCCCGAAGGGGTAGGCATATGCAACTAGTGCACTTACATTCGCCGTAAGTTTTTACGTCTCATAATGTGATAAGAAGTGAGCCTATCGCCAAATCGGGCACAAATTTCAATCTCCGGGTTGATATTGAATTTTTAAAAAAACCCAAAAATTGAAATATTGCTCATTTACGAATACGAGTTCTATCGTAACACCAGTACTGCGGAAACGACTCTAAGGGTTAATGATGTTTATGGGGGTATTGTCACAAAGAAAAACACAGTGCGTTTTTGGTTCCAACGTTTTACTGTTTTAATCCACTTGAAACACGTTGGGAAGATTAAAAGCTTGATAGGTGAGTACCTCAGGAATTGAGTGAAGCAAACCGGCAAACGCGCGTCGACTGTTGCGTTACATTACTTAGCAGGTTTTTAAATCGAATCGGAAGCGTTCCTCGCAATAGCTGGACCCTGGTAAGCCAGCCAAATCCTGGCCAAACGAAAACTTACCCAAAGAAAAGTTACTTGGACGCATTTGATGGACTAGTGCCGGTGTCATTCATTACAGTTTTCTCAGACGACAGACGTCAGCAATTGGAAACCATGATGGAAAAGCTAGCTGCTAAACAACCGAGGTTGGTCAATCACTTTACGCCACTGCTGCTTCGCGACATCGCTAGACCACACATTGCACAACAGGCGGCTACCAAATTAGAAGAGCTTCGATTGGAATGTCTAAGACATCTACCGTACTCCCCGGACAGAACACCATCTGAATTATCATAAAGGACCTGACAGTCTCTTTAACCTTTACATTAATCAATTGATCACAGAGCTCAATAAGGCTAATATTGGCTGCTCAGTCGACGGTGTTTGCATAAATAACATCAGCTATGCAGATGATTTGATTCTGCTGAGCCCTACATTTGGTGCTCTTAGGAAGCTGATCTCGATATGCGAGAGTTATGCAGATAACCACGGGCTATGTAATACTAAAAACAGTGAAGTGATGGTGTTTACGGCTGGTTAGGAAAGGGTTCGGGAATATACCCCCAGTATTACTGACCGGAGCTCCTCTTAATGTGGTAGGGTAATTTAAGTAGTTTTTTGGACACTGGGTCAGGTGAAACTGGAATGATGACTTAGCCATAGATAGAGAACGTAGGGCGCTATCTGTACGCTGCAATATGGTAGCGCGCAGGTTCGCGCGATATACGGGGGACGTCAAGATAACGCTCTTTAGAGTGTACTATCAGTCGTTCTACTCGTGCAATCTGTGGGCTGCCTTCACGCAGAGGACATATAGTGCCCTGCGTGTTCAGTATAATAACGGTCTTCGGGCAATGTTGGGGTTATCACGGTTCTGTAGTGCTTCGGCAATGTTTGCTGAAGCTAAAGTCAATGACTTTTTTGCCATCATACGCCAAAGAATGGCGCTTTTTATTTCGCGTATCCGACAATGGAATAATTCTCTTCTGAATGTTTTTGCAGTCAGATGGGACAGTTCAGTATTGCGAAGATGTATTTACTCACACAGCAAACTGAAAATCCCACCTGGCCAATCGGCCTAAATTGTTATCCTTATATATTAATCATACTAACACAAGACTGAGCTTTTCATTATTTCTTTTACTAACAATTATGGACGTTACTTAAGTCTGAAATAAACGTTTTTTAATTTCTTTATTATTAATGATCGTTATTGTAAGGTAATAGAGGCGATTTTGGCATAAAAACAAAACGGTACTTGTACTAAATCGTGCAATTACACAGTCCACTTAGTGATCTCACAAGGATTGTCACAAGAGAACGCTTAATTTAAAACATACGTCGATCATCATCACGTCGATCGTCGTCATTCCTCATGTGCAGCTATAATACAGATTTAAAGAGAATGAGTGCTCAGCGAACTCTATCTCTGTCTGTCCTGGTTGTAATAGAACAGAAAGGGGTTGTTAATTTTATCATAATTATATGACTTATAAATAAACGAAACAGCAGGTTAGGTTGCGATACATTCGTAGTTGGCAAATGATCCAAGATACCAATGTCTGTAGTCATCCAATACGTAACAACTTCTTTTATAAGCAGTGACGTACAGGCATCAATCACAACACTGTGTACATAATATTATAATAAAAAAAATAGTGTGGTTAAAGTTTTCCAACTAAAAGTTTTGTCAACGGTTGATATCTTGGAATCACAAATCAAAATTTCCATAAATAAGTGAAGGTTCATTCTAGAATAAAACTAACATCACATTTTTGACGGATGACTACCGAAAAATCATAAGTAATTATTAATTAACGGAAGTTGATGTCAATGAAGTAGGAATCGAGGAACAAGCGTAGCCTTGCAAGTATTCTATTATGATAATTACTCACTTTTAAGCGCAGTGCAGTTATGTTTTAACTCGCTAATACACAACACAAATGCGTACTATGTAACTTGTATTGTTTCGAAAACACTTAATTGTTACAGCGCGCAAATTGCAATAAAACAGTGGGCACTTTCACATGTATGTACATCGCATTCGTTCACAAAACTCATCTTTCTAAAAATCACGGTGGCTGAACACTATGTAACTGAAACTAAATTCGAGTTTATTATTACCAGTGTAACGATTACGTCGTCTATAAAGAAATTATGTTTGCTACACATCTCACATATTTCTGAAATAATGGTTCAAACTCTCGAATATGCATAAATTACCGCCTACGATGATTTAAATAAAATTAATACACGGATTGAGGAGTTTAACACTTGTATATATCTGAACTGAATACAGCAACGCCCACTAAGACAACTCACTTCCCTCGTTAAAGGACATGCACCCGACTTGCCGGATATAGCTATAGTCATTAAAGAATCAAACCCACTCAACAGACATCGATGTGATTCAAGAGCGCCGCGAATCACCGCATAGTTTCACTTTATCTTTGATACTAAGCCCCCAAGGTTTATCGCTTTAATCAAATCTTTCTCTACTTCTAGATTATATTTATTTCATAGTGCGTAATTAATGAATAAATTAATAGACAATGGCTAATAACATACGGACTCGCCATAGATTGCTTGAACCTATTTGCGACCTTAAATTAGTGATGTACAATAATGAAGGTACCTTTGATGAAACATATTATTGGCTCCATTACAATTAAATGCGAATCATCTCAGTCAAACTTCCGCAACATTTATATCTTATGAACTGTAACTACTTCTTAATCTAATCTTTTGAGTTATTACATAGTGGTTGGCTTGACATTTATTTTACTCTTTATATAGTTCCAAAGAAAGAAATCTAACAGCGTCAAAACTTAAAAACTCGATGGTCAACTGTATTCACGGTTCAGAAGATTATGCACATACGTAACTTCTCATGCAAGAGAGCCATTACGGCTGCGTTGTATCGCATGTGGCCTCGTCTGATTGATACTATACATCATAGATGTCTTCTAATATTGGCAAAAAAAAATATAATCATTAGCTTTCGTTGTTCAATGTGAATAAATTTCTAACATCAATTTAAAAAGGTCCTATCATTCGTCCACCTAGAAAAATCTTTTACCCAAGACTTATTTTAGTGATACCTATAATCTGTAGTTATTAAATTAAACCCTTTGCCAACACATGCCAACGACATTGCAAAAGATATAAATTTTGTCAATTATTAAAGTAATTCTTGAAGTTAAAATCAAATATAATCTACAATCTAAATGGTTTATTGTTACGCCGTAAATGTACGTGGGAAAATACATATTTAATCCGCATCAAACGTACCCAAAGCGGACAACGTCCTAGTATAGACTATGTTAATTAATAATTTCTCTTTTTATTGTTATGTGCTAGTCAGTTTCGAATACTTTTTGTATCGCTTTTAGTATGTCTCATAAGATCAATGTACCACACGCAAAATACGCGCTAGCCGTGGAGTTGCGAAAAATAGCCCTCTCTAACTAACTAAGATCAATGTAAGTCCTTCTGGGTTGTCCCTTTCTTGTGTACAATAAAGAATTGTAATTATTAGCATCTTCCTAAATTCCCAACAAATAATAAACATCCTTGTTTTCAAGCTATTAATATCAATAAAAACAACACATACTTTCTTATTATTTGTTACTTAAGGAAAGATAAGAAACATAATTTTATCAATAGACTTCAGATAAACCAAGGATGATAGCAGTATCAAATAAACAATCAGGTTAATTGCTAATATTTTGCTTGGAAACTGTTTCTGTTCAACAGTGGGAAAATAAATTTTTAAGGATACTGTGAGCTTTTATAAAGCTTTATTTCGAAATCACTTTATAAACTGTTAGCTACTAATAGAATCCTAGGTATCCAATAATATTGTACCCCAAAATAAATTTAAAATGAGACCTAATTAACAAGGCAATAATAGCTTTTACTACAGGACATCAGTTAGATTTTATAGATGTTTTATCCAACTTAAATATGAGCAACCAGCTGCATTATATTTGCCGAAAAATATGAGAAAATAAGTAAAACCCACGTAAATACCTTAATCTAATACTGGATAACCATCTAAATTGTAAGACACAATTATATAATATAATTATTGAATTAAAAAAATCCTACATCTTTTTGTGATGCGAATTTAGACTTTAACATATAAAATAATTGTTTTATCTAGATTGTACAATTAAATTTTTTAAACTGTGTTTATTTAAAATTATTTAAACATAGCATACATTGAAAATATTTGCCAAACATACCATTGTATTTTAAAAAAAAGTTTGTGTTATAGTACACTTTTGCAAACTTAGCTCAAATATTAAATTATTATTATTTAAAGGCATGTTTTTAAAGCAGCAACTAATAATTTTGATGTAAGGTTTAGAAAAAATTAAATTAAGTAAAAAGTAGCGCAGTGTTAAAATCCAAAAATTAGTCACCTTAATAATAATTAACCTTATTTAAATAGCATTTAATTTTTTTTTCAATGTCATTAGTTATTGCTACATATTTATAAATACTTTAAGAATCACATACATCAATGTGATTTTATAAAATATTGATCAAAGTTTAAATTTAAGAGATTCTTAAGATTTAATAAAATTAAACAGATTGTGAACTACCTTCAAATTTAACACAATGTGCAATGACTGTTCTGATAATATAATGTACTGAGTAAGATTTGGCAATGAACCAACCAGAACCAAAAGCAACACTGAATACATCTCTAGACAACAATACTAATAAAATCACAACACAAGAAAAGAAAAAAATCAAAAGTAATATTATCAACAAACAAAATCATTTCATTGATATTGCATATCAAAACTATTGATAATATTGAGTTGTAAATAACAACAATGTAAACATTTAAATGAAAGATGTGGTAATTCAAGAGAACATGTTACCAAAATTAATTTACAGGCAATTTCAAAATTACCCACAATTTAATAAACATTAAACTATTGATTCATGCTCCCACAAAGTATATGGTTTGCTAAATTCGTATTCAGCACACTCAAAATATCTGCCTACGAAAAGTGTGACACAAATAGGTGAACGGACTGCAGTGTATATTTAGAAAAAACAATGACAGAATACTAATAAAACTACAAAATCTTAAAGGTGCTCAAGTTTGAGCTAAATAGGAGGTAAAATAAACTTGAAAGCGGTAAAAAGAAAACAATTATTAAGTCATTGTTAAATACAATACGACAAATATCCGTCTAAACTCACTGGGGTTCAAACTATAAACATTAAAGTAATGACAACGAAATGAATAAGTGAAACGAGAAATGTTAAATTTAAAAATAACGTCGACAATTTAAAAACGCAAAATAATAAATTATATGGCACTCACCTAAAAATTGCAGAAAATACTTTACATTTCTTCTTTCATTAATCAGTCCCCTGTGGGCCCCTGACAGCTAAACAAGAGAATCAACGGAGTCAACTTTAGAACTAACAATTGCCAACACTGACCCGCACCATCATTGTCATAGATTAGTGTGCCAGAAGTTGGTATGATAAACAGAATGATACTCTATGAATGAGCGAGAAAAACATATTTCTTTTGTAAACGTACGAACATATGGACAAGTCAACCGCTTATGACCGTAAGAGACAGCAATACAATTTGTAAAAAAAAAAACACTGCTACCAGCTTATGAAAAATTTCCTCACAAATATATATTATTATGATGTACTGTGAATAAAAATATTACTTTATTAATGAAAAAAAAGACCACCTTGAGCTACAAATCAAAATATGGCGTGATGTAGCACAGGATCGAGAAAAGTAGAGAAACTTAATGTCGGAGGCCAAAACAGACTATGGGTCACTGCGCAATCCTATTTAGTTAGTTTGTATTGAGTAGTTGTATATGGTGTATTGTAGAAGGAAACAGATTCTTGGTCTAAAGGTATAATAATTTAACTAACTATTACCTATAAACAAAATTCAATTTTTTTTTCTAAAGCTTAAAGTAATTTTTTCAATAATTGTAAAAATAATATAGTTTCCACGTAAACTTATTTATTTGTAAAGTGACAGAGTTAAAAATCAAACTTAAAGCCAGCGCGTCTGTTGTTATATCGCCTCTAGCAGTAGGATGTGGTGTCCCCTTGAGGCGTGGCGATCGGCAGTAATGGCGGCCGGCTGACAGTTATGGCAGCTGACAGTTATGGAGGCTGGCTGTCATTGCTTAACTTTGGCATAGGGATGGCGATTCTTTACGAAAAAGATCGATTTTTAATTGATTCGAATCGTAGTCTAATGAATCGATTCACGAAAAAATCGAGGCCTACAAGATCGATTCTTAAAAAATCGATCTT
>JAABKM020047607.1:0-12987 GCA_016277805.2 Papilio aristodemus | reverse complement strand
GGTCATTGTGAAATTAAACATATCCTCCTATTTCTAGTCGCCCTCATCGTCTTGCTCCTCAAAAACTGAGAGAGTTTAAGTAATTAAACTCTCTCTCTTTCTTACACTCCTAAAAATGGAACTGCGAGACCTTCCATGAGTCCTTGAGCATCGCAATTACAGATGGTCCCTAAAAAAGATTCATCGTGACGATCTTGTGGAAATTACATTGCAAAAAAACCATTTATAATCAGAGAAGATGAGTATGAAATTCAGATGCAAAAACTTGTTACATAAAAAAGAAAAGAAAAGAAAACTTAACCGAATTAGTTAACTAAAACTTCCGAGCATCCAGCATCAAAGAAAATAAAGAAATTACTAAAAAAAAACTTAAAACTAACAAAATGTTAAAAAATAATAATTATAACAATTGAAAAAAAAAATGTTACAGTAACAGTGCAAAATAAAATTCTTCACAATACAGCACTGTACTACAAAGGCGTTTCGTGATGCAGCAATGTACAACAAAGTCGTGGTGCAACAATGTACGACGAAACTGTGGTGTAGCAATGTACGACGAAGCCGTGTCTCAGTAATGTACACCGAAGTCCAATATTGTACTGTGTATCTGACTCGTAGATGATATTTTTGATCATTCAGAAAGAAGAAAAACAATAAGTGGTGAAATTTTTGATGAGATGACAGATGTCTTGGTTGGGTAATAATTTAAATAAACCAAAATCACCAACACTTGCACTGTAAGCGAAGATATCCGTCTAGTTTTATTTCATAACAGTGAAAACTAACGTCGGACTGCGTATTCAGTCTAGGTCAACAATATGGAGCAATTTCTTCATGAGCTAATTGTGCCAGCGACACAAGTCCAAGTGACATTTGTATGTCTTTTTAATAATCGACAGAGGTGCGTGTTAACACGGCCAGTATTGAGACGCTATACCATCATTGAAAATAATTAGAAGAAATATTTTTATGAAGTGCGTTATTATTATTACGTAATTATTAAAGAAAATTGTAGAATATTTGACATCACACAAGCAATAAACGCGTTGAGTGAAGCCGCTTGGCGTTGCTAATCTGTTATACAATTATATATCTTTTAGTCGCGGTAGTAATTATTTTTGTGCAATTTATACAAAAATATTCTAAATTTGTATTTAAATATTTTTCAGGCGCAAGAACTGACAAGAGAAGAAGTCGCGATGGACGCCGTGTCCATTGTTCTGACCGCTGCGGGTATCCTCCTTATCCTGATCTGTTGCTACTTCATCTACATCACAATAAGTGGGATGTTAGGCTAAAATCATAAGATGTTTTGTAAACGTTCGATTGTCTCATTATTATTTTCCTTGTGTAATTTGAAAATATTGTTTTAAAATGTAGTCACTGAGACAAATCGAAACGTAAGATATAGCTACTGTTAATTTTATGATTTAAAAAAATGATGAATTCTGTTTTTTTTTATTCATTTAAATAGATGTAGTACATTATATAGTAATGTAGTAGTGATGTAGTAATAAAAAAAACAAAGTCGAGGCTGTGCTGACAGCTACCGACGGGGTCACAGGTGGCGGATAGTGGTCGGCCACCAGACATGGTGGTTAGCTGCGAATATATCGAATAAGCAGTCCCCGACCAAACAGCAGCAGCGTTGTCCTAACATACTTATATATGGAGATATCGTCAGATATTCAAATATAACGTATAAAAGTAAAAATAATACTTTCCGTGTTAGGATAATGCTGTGACATAATAAAATAAAGCCATTCAAAAATTTTACAGAATTCATAGAAATACAACATATTTATTAGTCATATTTCATCACGAACTGGTCAAATTAATCCATGGAGAAAGCTAAACGAGTTAAAGACGCATTTAACTTGTTGAGTCTATTTTATGAATTATCACAAATGTTCCCTTACCTTTCATCTGAAATATCTAACAACAAAATATTTTGTTTCTACAATTCCCTAAAACCTGTCCTATTCCCACTTTAATCTGAGGTAGAACACGATTTCTTTTTCCGCATCTTTCTATACTCACTCCTTTTTTCCCATACAATAATCTTTTCTTAGGCTAACTCTTTCCAACATATTCCCCCCATATCTATATTCAAAACTTCATGTCAAATGTCATTATTTCCTCACACACCTTTGCTCTCCGAAAAGGTAGGTAGTTGTACAACTAATGAACCCATTTTATTCCTATGTTTCCGTCCCATTGTGTTTATTAATCTGGGATAATATAGAAATGAAACACCGATATCGCTTTGCCCGCCGTTACTAATGCAGCCATAAACATACAACTGCGCCACCTTGGCTTAAATCAAGACAAAAAAAAATCAAAAATACAATTTGTTTAAAATATGAACTGAAACAAATTTTGTCTTATTTCTATTCTATGCGGACATGACGGAGGACGAACATGCGGCGCGGACAAGCGGACTGGCGGCGCACAGAGAGGTGAAGACTTCCTTCTACAAACGACTGCCGGACCACATCACAACGGCTGCTTTACTTCTTTCAAAATTGAATTATTATATTAGAATAATGTATTGGCTTTCCGAAAAGACTTACTATAGAAAGTTAAGGCATTTTTAAAGTTAAGAAAAAGAAATTAATATTTTACATTGTTATTACAATTAAAAGAATTTAGTCATTTTTGTACATTTTGTAAAATTTCCAAATTATTAATATGTTTATTCCTGACTGTAATTACTTAATAATCAATAAATCTGTATTAGCATATTTCTGTTTTTTTTATTTATTTATTTAAAAATGACCCCAAATGGGGTCGCATAGTAGAATTATGGGGTCGCGAGAGATTTTAATGTCAAATATTTATATATACCATTTTATAACATCACTACAGTTGGTGGAATACAGTGGACTTGCAGCGTCTAAAACTACGTATTTTCATATGTATATGTATATGTATATTGTTACCTAATGAATAAATCATAAAAAAATTTAATTTATTTTTCTTTTATATTTGTATGGGGTCGTCAAGAAACTCGCAATCATAAATGGGGTCGTAAATGAAAAAAGTTTCGCCGATCATACAGAACGGTTATTTCTTCGAGACCAAAAAAATTATCTACTCTGCTTTTACATTAAATCATCTACTTCTTCTGAGACTGAAATATATATGAAAGAAAAAACGTTACAAAAACATAAATGTGTGTGTGTGTTCGTGCGTGCGTGCGTGCGTGCGAGCGTGTGTGCGTGCGTGCCTGCGTGCGCGTGTTCGAATCCCGGGTTGCACATAGTGATATTGAGTTTTTCCAACTTGATATATTATTTCACTTTTTACATCCTACTTCTTGTAGATAAAGGTAGAACACTGAATTGCAAATACACACAGATGTATACACAAATTTAAGCACCCATAGTCCATACAGCAAGGTGCTCGTATTACGTACTCTCATCCCGAGACACTCATAGGTCGTCAATTGCAAGGAACGATGGTCCATTATAACTAGACACAAACCGCGTCCCCATTGCAAAGCATTTGATTAGTGAAATGGAATTCGAAATGACAAATTGAAATGTGGCATTAGTTTCAACCGGATGCTTGTTATAATTGAAAATTACGTTGTCAAAGTCTGCTCTGATATTAAATTATTACGAAAGGAATATAGGTATATTAAAATGCATCCAAACAATAATTTAATTAATTATTTCTACCGTAAATATGAAGTGATAAAGCAGTACTTTTACCACTGCGTTTGTGTTCGCTGAAGGGGTAAGCAGACGTGCAACTAATGCAACCACATTTCGTCATAAGTTTAACCGATCCATGGTGTAATAGGTGGCGAGCCTATCACCATATCGGGCACAAATTCCAAACTCCAGGCTAATATTAAGTAGAAAAAACTCTAATAGCATCTAACTCTTGTAAATAATGGTAACCCGCTCATTCCATATCCAAAGACTTCACCAAGTTGCTTTCTTAGATTCCATATAAAAATAGTTATCATTAATTTAGGATAAAATGAGTTTTCATTAATGAATTAAATTTTATTAATTTAAGAAAAGTAAATTAAATTAAATTTTCAGTAATGAATTAAAAAAATAAACCAAGGAAAGTACATTAGTCTAACAAAACAGACTTCTAGAGAGTCCGTACGTCGGACTTGCGTTGCTCTTTCCTTTGACGAAGTCACGCGGATTCCGAATACCCTCTTTCAAAGATGTTCAAAGTTGAAAACAAAAGAAACGAACACCACAGTAAACTTGGTCTATAGCCTAGAAATACCATTAGGATGAAACGTGTTAACTCTGATGGATAAAAGATAAAATGCTGTCCGTTCATGTAACTAGTCGAGATCGAAAAAGCCACAACTTTTAAAAGTCATTACATTAAAAGCTCTTAAAGTTGGTATTTTACCTTCCGAGTTTTAAAACTACCGTATCTTATCATCCTGTGTTTTTCTGTACTCGATATATTTAGTTTTGAAACTATTAATTATTTATTCGGGAAGATTTTTTGAAAACTTTTTTATTTATATGTCATACTGCCTTTTGTTCAGACACAGCAAACTGTGAACTGGTACAACTAGTTATTTATGATCGCTCACTTTCACAATCTCCCGGTGGCATATATATTCATTTCTTATAATTTTTATTTTCTTCTACATTTAAGACTTACTTTTTTCCCTAAATTATCATGTTTAATGAAATTAAAATTAATATATTTGCGTGTTTAATAGAAGTAATTATCTAGGTTCCGTTTCCATATTGTATTTACATTATTTCACGTTTTCAATTAATTTGTTCTACAGCAGACTATACAAAAACCTACAAGAATGTAAGATACATAATTAAAAATCACAGCCCGCGGTGAAATCATTTTTATACTACAAATTGGTTTCGATGCTCTTTGTCTCGATTCTCTTACTTCATTTAGAGTTCTCATTTAACTAACTGCACTTTTGTAATTTTCTTACGAAGTTCTTGTAAGCTGAATATTAATATATATTAAAATCAATATTCATAAATAATAAAAGTATTCAGACAGTAGTGCAAGTATTTAGTACAATAATATGGACATTTTAAAACAATTAGTCAGACGTCCAAACATTGCCAGAAAGGAAAACAAATAACGAATGAGACTCAACTGCTGAGAATGCAAATGCTATTTTCATTTTATGAAGAGTATACTCACACAACTAACTGTACGGGAATAATTTCCCTGAGGTTATTTTACGGAAATTACGTTCGAAAATTAGTTACGTAAATTTTAATTGCAACTCTGTGTCTGGAAAACTGGAATATTAATTCAACCACGGAACTTCATTTTAGTTCTTAATACAAGAGTTCTTCGAAAAAAGATTAAAGGCTAAAAATAATAACTTAATTGTAGACGATCCGAGCCCGCTCTCAGTCGTAGACTAGTAGTCGACTAGAGAAAATATATTATAGAGCTACAAGCTCTATAATCCAGTTTCTCTATTATTTTGGATAGGTCACGAAGTCTTTGCCTATATAAATATATCTCACGCCTGTACACCCGTAAGGGGTAGGAGAGGTGCAACAAGTGCACCCACATTTCGCCATATATTCTTCCGTCCCAGAATATGATAGGGGGCGAGCCTATCGCCATATCGGGCCTATTTAATTGCATTTATTTACACATATTTTAGAAACAGATGTAACGATTTCGATAACATTTTGTAGTATAGTATGTTGATTACATGTATCTACATAGATATTTGTCTTATCTGTATCGTGATTCTTATGTAAAGTTACTCGAGCCTTTAACCTAGAGTTGGTGGCAAAGATTATGAATTTTCAATTGAACACGCTCCTGACTCGTCTCTCTTGTTTTTTACATTGTACACATCTACGCATACACGGATGCTGTAGATAATTGATTTGCGCCATTTTTAACAAATACAATAATTTTAAAAGACGTTAGTTAGAATAGACATTGTGTGGATCTAAACGAAGGGAAAGTATCAAGTATATTATATAGATACTAGTAACGACATTTATTGTCTGTTTAATAATGTATCGAAAAGATACAGTAAATTAAAATTATATAATCAAATTACGTTAATTTAATTATTTGAGGTCTAGCAATAGAGTCTATCGGTCAATTTAATAGAATTGTTTGATTTTTTAGTGCATAAAAATGTATACTATATAAAATAAAACAATTTAACTCACGTTCGCATTCTTTTGTATTTGTGTAGACAAGTTTCAAACCTGCAGAAGTCCTTTATCGGTGCGAGTGAGCTTAGCTTGCGATTGCGTCTCGCCTCAGCGAGAGTGCGATTGAGACTGTTTTATTTTTATATGTAAATAACGTCTCACAAACTTTTGAACAATTTCATCACATAAAAAGTTCACCATAATCGAATAAAAGAAGTATCATGAAATGTAATAAAATATCAACATATATCTAAATAAATACAAAAAAATATTCCTACGTTTGTCCCACAAGCATTCCTACACCATTGATCAAATAATGACAAAAATTTGACAAGACATCTGGTTTTCTGAGGTAAAGATTTAAGGCCAAAAATATAAATAAATAAAAACATTTTGCACAATGCTTTTACATTATTTTTGAAAAATGTTTACTATGTTTTGTGAGTCCACAACAGACTTTCACTTTTCAGTCAATATCGGAGAGAATAGTCATTAAACGAGCACAAACATGGAATGGGGGAAAATTCAACTATTATACGCAAAATAAATACATGAGTACTGTGTACAATACACAACTTAATACTTTTCATTTAACGTTACAATTACAGCGTAAGTCGGAAACAGTTAATTATTAGTAAGAAACCGTAATTTGCATAAAAGTAATTAAGTTGTACATATTGTATATTACACAAGGAAGCAATCATTATTAAATTTAATAACTGTTTTTGAATTCAAACACAAAGAGAAAATGTAATGGAACGCAGATGCTTTAAACGGCCAAATAACTTTGTTTATATTGCAGTTGTAATAGACGAGCTGTATTCAGCAAATTAAATTCTGACAAATATTTTTCAATTGCGACTCAGTGAAATTTCCTCTTTTGTGTAAATAAATTCAACAGGTTTTTGGAACGAATTGTATCAGAATGACGAGAAAGTTTGACAAAAGACTTTTTCATTTGAAATTATAAACTACCTCAGTAGCGCAGTTATACAATATTACGGTTCGCCTGCATTGTTGAGGTGTCGGGTTCGAATCGGGCCAAGCGATATTGGGGATATTTTTTTCAACTCGATATCGGGCCAGAGTTTGAAATTTTTCCTGGTATGGCGACAGGCTCGCCCCCTATTATATATACTGAAAACACACTGCGAAATGTGGGTTTACTCATACCTTTACGTCTATGTCGAACACGAGCAAAGTATGTTTTTTTATCCTTTTTAAATCATTAGACATTATGTTGAGGACCGTAAGTGTATAGTGTATTTGTAGACGATAGAATGTATCGAAGAACAGCCAAGTTCAGACTTGTGCCATTGAGCCTCGGGCTCGGAACCTTCCGATGCTCATTAGCACCAAGAGGTTACCTCAATTCCTGCAGAAAATCAACAACTACCATGTGGTAGTTGTTGGCGGTAAATTCTATCCTCATTCAGAGGGCGATAAATTCTATCCTCTACAATACCGCCCCCTAGAGCTGATTCTTAGCACTACATAAAGGTACCATGAATCATGGTCCATGATTAACCATCTTCTAAACCGTGCGACCGTATGCCGTTAGGTTGGCCTTGGACGTACGTGGTTGGACTCACTCTATGATATCTGTGTGAACTAGTTTTATCATTAAAATGGGTTGAATTATTTCCTCCTCCTCTACATGTTAGAGCCAATTTATCGCCCTCATGCAACCTACCGGCAACTGTGGCATTATTACTTATTTTTTGCAATAAGTATGATTACTGTAGTATTGGTAGATTTTATGATAAATTGTGGTAGCCCGAAAAGTGTTTCAAGCTTGGACCTTCATTAATAACTAAGAAGTGTGCCTTTTCATTTCATGTGGCTAATTGTACTCGCAGCGATAACGAAGAAAAATTTGTTTTTATCACCGAAAAGTGCAGGTAAGTGTTACATAAGTCTATTATGTTTAATTACATAGGGTAAATCCTTATAAGAGTGCATTGAATTATAAAAAAAATTAAAAAACTATTATTTCTTCAGTTATGGCAGTTGGCAATGTTGCTTTAAGTTTGGTAAAGTTACCTGACTTGGCTCGTGAGCATCTTTACCTAGGAGTAATTTTGTTAATTAAGCATATATTTAGTTCCATAGACTATAATATCTTAGAAGTTGGGATTGACAATGACAATAATACATTGATTTCATACCACCTCTGCATAATAACTGTATTATTCAAACTATCACACGTCTTTTCAAGATTTCTCCAAAACAATGTACCCAAAAAATGTTTGGTAGCCTGTAAATACAAAAACTACTCTGAACAAATGCTTTTATTAGCTGTTGACCTAGTAAGAAACAAATAATTAAAAATTAGTTTGTTATTATTATGTTATGATTAATTGTAATAATTTTAACATAATATTAACATTTTATTAATTCACAACCCTTGGGAAGTCAGCTTTTTAGATTAAAAATTCATAAATCTTGGGGCAACTTTTCCTTTGCTTTGCTTTCGACAAAATAAACAGCGAAAAGCTTCTTTGACAGCAATACTGTTCATTTACCTCAAAGGACATTAGTAATTTTAAGCCGGCTGGTCTCATAAATGTTTATTTTATATAAATGTTTGACTAGATAATGTTGCCAAAAATGTGTCAATTTAATCTAGCGGTTACTTAGAGCCATTACATCGATTCTTTAACTGATTTAAGATAATTGATGGCTTAACCAATAAAGACGCGTCTGCTTTACATATTAAAACAATAAAAACATTTGTATTGAGTTCTGTGTTGAAATAATTTGATAAAATGTCTAAAATTATAGCAATGTTACCACGGTACATATTTTGTTGAATTTTTTTTTTTGTAGCGTTTTATTTTCATAATTTTACTATATGTGCAAAAATCGAATATTATATCGGTACATTTATATAGTGTTAAAATTTCGAATAGAAAAATAAAAAGATTTTATGAAGGTACCTGTGGCACAGATTAGTCCATGGCCAACCGTCCCACCGTCGTGACTGCGCATAAAAATCCTAGTTTAATTTGCCGCGATTATTTAGTAGTCAAGTAATAATTCCGATCGAGCCGAGGATGGCCCCTCTTTAGTACCGACCAATACTCGAATCGAAATGCTAAAGCTCTAATAAGTGACAGCCCTAGCCGAGGTCACGTCTAGAGCAACAAAACAAAATCAATTCGCTCAGCGTCCGCTGAAATGACAACTCGGCTGCCTTCCAAACAGTTAATAATACGCTAATCTAACCTTAGGTCTCAGGATAATCGCCTTTTGCGCTCTGCCATCTTAAATTTGATGTTTTTGACGTAACTATAGATTCGTCTCCCATGTAAATAGTGACAAATCATTGTCAATGTTCATTGAATTAGATGAGACTATAAGTATAATACAAATGCTTTGGGTTAATAATTGTAGTTGATTTAATCGCGCAAATCTCTCAGTAATTTAATTATCGATTACACGGAGCCATATTGAATAACTAAGCCTAATAGCGCAATCTGTCAGCTACAATATTCAATCAAAATCATAATGATTTTGATTGAGACAGGCTTATGGCAAGCTTCGTGTTATTGAAGTCCAACCGTCTGAAAATAGGATCCAAATCAGCTTTCAAATGAAATGAGTTTTAATAGCATATTCAACATCTATTTATATTGCACATACTAAATAAATGTACCCATTTTATAATCTTTTATGTATTAGATACTTTGACAAGTCTTTTGGAATTCCACGAGGACTTCTTCGATGTATTTTTACTACAGTTAAATTTAATGCAAAAATGTAATACCCAAATGTCGGACTCATAAAGAGCACATACAGTAACTGGCGCTACTTTTTCTTTGTTTAGAAACCTCGAAAAGTAAAAGCCAAAACTTCCACGAAATGTTAATAACAACGAAACAGTTTAAAAACAACACGTCATTTATATTTAATCTTATTACAAGTTGCTCATATTCGGTTAGCATTACCTTTGTGCTAGTATGATGTCGATAAATTTGTGTATATTATTCTTAATTCTTTTTAATTAACCTAAATGTATTGCCTCGGCAGCACAGTTGTATTAATTACAGCTACCATGCTGAGGTCTCGGATTCGATTTCCGGGACGGGAGAGTGATATTCGGATTTTTACCAAACATTAATCGCCCGGAGTTGTGATTTTTTATCCGATGGAAATTCGCGCACCATCTAAAAACATACGGCGAAATGTGCTGCACACACACAAACACTAGTTGCACTTAATCAGCGTTCTTTTCTTTTCTGCTCCTTTGAAAAAGTTCACAGCGTAATTTTAATAAAAACATTTCCTTATTCTTTTAGCTTTCAAAGATTTTATATAATAGTATAAGATAATAAACTATACACTATTTTTTATATAAGATAATAAACTATACACTAGAATTTGTATTCAATTTCCTCACAATTTACTGGAAACAATGTAAACCAAAGTTAAAATTAATTAGTCAGAAAGTAAGAGCTTGTGATGTTACCCCTAATGTATTCAAATTTTCACAAGTATGCATGGACTCTATATCCAATTTCCATTCTCTCGTGTCTTTACGAAGCATAGTGTAATATTCAGAAAATGGCTATTTTAAATATCTATTTATGGACTTTAAAGTATAAGGAATACCTTATCGTTTTTTTAACATAATTTTGGATAAAATTCAAATCTCTAAATTAAGGGACATATAGCAAGACAAAGTTATCCATCGCTATTTGATATAGCCGGCCCTATAGCCATTGTCAAATTCGATTAGCGATATAGCTAAGAGAAAATCTAAAATATATAAAAACTGAGATAGATTTTAGTTTGTCACGTGGTCGACTGTCTCAAATCTATGTTAGTTTCATACTTCATACTTTATGGACTTTTCTATTAGCGATATCACTTATTGAATGTGACTTTGGCTACAGGGTAAAAAAACTTAAGGAGACTATGACATGTCTGGGGCTTGGGGGAGCCTATTGACCTATTGCCATATCAGAAACAAATTTTAAACTGTAGGCTGATATCGAGGAGGAGAAAACCCCAATATAACTCAGCCGTACCTTAATGCAATCTGATATTTTTTGTTTAATATTTTCTAATTTAGCATAGAAAGAAGGGGTTATTTATGATCCGCAAATCCAGTTCTTACATATTTTGCTAGTGGGCGAGAGCATGGATCATTTCAACATTTAACATGTGTTTTAAAATACGGGAATCTATTTAAATTTCTAATTACTCTACGTCTTTCTAAACTACTTCAATATCAAACTGCGACAAGACACACTTACGGAATGATATTGCAATACATTCCAGATGACGCGATTTTGAACAACAATAATTCTGTTGTCATTTCATTTATGTTCAAATCAAATGAAGACCACAACAAACAGTCCGCACTAATTCAACGAAATCAATCTACGCATGATTTTGTCAAAGACAATACTAATAATACACGCTTACAGGTGGAATACAATTCATATTTGTAATTGGAAATCCGAGCCTCATTAGTGTAATGTTTCAATGCACGGATTGTGAAACCAAGGGTTGAACTGACCCCATGATTATGCATCGCATGCATGCATCGTTAGTTGGAATGGTTAATGGTAACAGTCTATGAAATTTGTTACCATATAAAATTTAAAAATATTGCAACAAAGCTATTGTTAATTTTCTGCAAAGATCAATATGATATAATAAACTCCCAAAACTCCTTTACATTTTTACTATCTCCCACGTAATGGTTAAGACATAGTGAAGAAAATATAAAGCATGGACGGATCGAGCTAAATCAAAATTTATCTAGCAACGCCCTAACGGTCAACGATATATGAAACAGTTATTCGTTTATTTTAGGACGAATTTGGGGTGCGATGTATGGCAAGAAGCATGGTTTTGCATAAGTGAACTTGCTTGTACAACCATTATCGGTATTAATAATAATAATTTTTATTTCAAACTTAAATGTGTCCATAGGATACTAGTGTATTAATTTTACGAATTGCTATTTATTGAATCTTAAAAATTAAAGATACGTATCAAAATTAGTTTTTACAAACCTACATTATTTTTACGGATTTAAAAAACTTAATCGATACTTGTAAACGATTTGAAACATTGAACAAACTTCGCACTCCAATTCTTTGAATTTTCGAGTCTAAGGACCTTTAATTTCTTCGAACCTTTTGGAAAATAAACCGAGTCTAAATGCACTTAAGTACTACTTTAATGGAATTATGTTTCGCTATTTTATGTTTGGCTTGCACCTAAATATTAAACTGCGCAACAATAGCTAGCACCTTCATTAATAATAAGCCACTTTGACGATCCCTACACAAATATAAGCCAAGGCTAATAACAATAATAGATATCTGTTTCAGTATATAATTGGTAATTGTAAATAAGTACTTGAGACAATTTCGCTCCTCAGCCCTCCATCGCTGTTGCCTTTTACAAAACATTGTTATAAATTTGTTAAGCTCTTTGAAATAATATATAAAATATAATCTTTTTATTCAAAAGAAAAATAATACTCAAGAAAAAAGATAAAGAAAATAAAAAATTGGAGAACATCATTAGGAGAACCTAACTACTGGTTGTCACAGAAATCGCTTCGACGATATAATATGCTGTTAAACTGTTTAAAACTTACCTCTTTTGTATTAAAATTTTGTTAACGGTTAATTAATAATAAACTTTACCAGTCAAGACCCATCATATGATATTAGGTACTATACCATAATGGGTTTTGATAAAAATGGTGGCGACCATCATGGATGGCAGGCAAATGTACAAATAATTTATACCTTTTTAATCAAGTTCGATTTGTTCGCCTTAGATGCAACGTATTAGACGTTGCATCTAA